>BSBK01002559.1:500000-642500 GCA_027943335.1 Chamaecyparis obtusa | reverse complement strand
ATAGTGTATAATCTCTCTCTCTCTCTCTCTCTCTCTCTCTCTCTCTCTCTCATCCAAACCCTAGACAACCTTGTTTGACCCACTTAATGAGCCGCTCAATGTGTGTCCAGTGTGGTCTTGTCTCCTAGATCTTCCTCTTTATTTTTGGGAGGATTCTTTCTTTGATGACATAGAAAACTCTATTGGACATTTTTTAAAGGTGGATGAGGCTATGACTACGGTGAGTCAATCTACATTTTCTCACATTCTAGTTGATATTGACATCTCCACATCCCTTCTTGGGGATGTGGCTCTCATGTTCAGGGATGGACCATGTACTTAATCATTGGGTTTTGAGGGCCTCCCCTTTCACTATAGGCAATGATCTTGTAGTGGTCATTTGGCAGCAATTTGTTTGACGACTCTTTTCACTACGAGCTTGGCAAAAAATGGGTGATGCCTGCATTATGCTCTCTTTGTTGATTTATGGAGAAGAGTGAAGGATTGAGATGAAATGCAGACTACTACATGAATGGAAAATACTCAGGATGGTGAAGATGCAATTGAGCAACAATATTAGAAGAAGATGAAGTTGGAAATTAGGTTTTGAGTTGCAAGGCATATGGAGGGTCGATGGAAGGGTGCATACACCTCTAATTGTTTGCTTCTCTACTATCACAAATGAACATGGAATCCCAAAGATATTGAGAGATCCACATGGTTTTGCAGTCAATTTTTAAAGAAACAACTTTGTGTTCTTTATTCACTATTGCATGAAGGTATTGAAGGTACTCATTTTTAGTTCATATTATAAGAGATCCGAAATACTTCTATTAATTTTCTAAGGTGTTTTAGAACTTTAAAGGTTTGATTTTTGTTATAAATTTCAAATTTGCATCATCTACCACACAAGCATATTGGATTGAATTGTATATTATGTATTGTTTTAGTTGCATAGATGTTGGTAAATTTGTATATTTTGTTTAGGTTAGGTTTGTAAAATTTGCATGATTGAATTTGTAGTTTTATCATGCCATTGGTTAGGTGCCATAGTGTATCAAGATTTCTTTCTCCATGTTTCTAAAAGTTGTCATATATTTATTTTTTCTTTGATGGTGGGAAAATTCCATTAGATTTTAGGCACATAGAATGTTTTGGAGTTCACACTTTGAAGATAATGCATTCTTTGCTAACTATTTCTCTTCCTACAACTTCTTTGAAGCAAAAAAATTGTGTCAACTGGTTTCATCAAATGGGGGAGGAGGAACATTTTCTACAACCTCTAATTTGTGATATATTGTTTTGTCTCTCCTTCCTTCGATCACCCAATCCTACATGACAGATATCATTACAAATGATTCCATTAATTTTAAGAACAAAATCACTGAGTAAATTGTGTCATAGTTTCTAAATAAGAAACATTGAATTAATTCTTGTCATTATTTTTCAAAACTCAATTCTCATAGAAAAATAAAAAGAAATTATGTTACATGACTCACAGATGAACTTTGTTATCAGTACAAATAATTTAAATAATAGACAAATTCATGAATGATCAAGGAAATAAAGAGACTTGTATGTCACTCCATGAGTTTGTTTTTTATCTTAGTGATTTGAATTCCAATATTGCGAATCCACTCATGGAATCCATTTAGTTTTGGTTAAAACCTATAAAATTTGCACATCAAGGTGTGAGAAGAAGCAACAACTAAATCCATTTTGTTGATTTGGTGAATTGTTAAATCATAACTATTGGATATGTATAGTTATATATTCATATTATGTTAGTAAATGAATTTGTCTCTTTTTCAATTTTGTTTCTATACTCTATAACCCACCAAGAAACACTAACTCTTTACTAAAAGTTGGATTAAACATGAAATATTTAATCCTCTGAATTATGGTACAGCTCCCAATAAAAATTTTAATGAATTTTATGAAATAGAATAATGCATTTATGCAATCATCAAACTTTTGACCAGAAAGTTGATAAAGCATAAACAGTAACTTTCATCAATATGACATAATTACTGGAAATCAAAAGCAACTAAATAATCTAAAGCTCACAGAATTCAATTAATATACACTCCACCAATCTAAAAGGTATAACTTCTGCTAGAATTAGAAAATAAAAGACATCCAATCAAGAAATTTTTCTCAATGTAAGATATCCCAACATAGATCCACTCACAAGCATAAACCAACAGATTTATATCGGCAAGTTTTTTCCATTCATTGATTCAGAAACCTTAATCCAAAGTCTTCATACAAAAACCACTAAACTTAAACTATTCTGATTACTAAGCAAATAAACTACTAACATCCCCTCTAAATTTTTTTCCCTGGCTTTATATAACCATTGGTTACATTTTATCAAAAATAATAATGTTTTTCAAAACTCCTAGAGTTTTGGCTCAGAACTGCTTAAGACAACCGAATATACTAAAAATAGCATAAATTGAAAAACTGAAAACAACAACCCAGGAGCAGTGGGACATGATCACTAGTTGTGGTTGAGCTGGACACTTTTGGTTTAACTTTGAGAAGATCCGGATACATGAGCCTGCTTCCACTCCTCGTGGGCAAGTGATGTGCTGATGATTGTGGCATGATATGGTAGGCTATTAAGAGTGATTCTCTGCCCGAGAACCTTTTTATCTTTACATATCTGACTCAACCTTAGTCTATGAGACTCCAGGTGATCCATGCAAATGACCAACATAGCTTCAGTATTGGCTACAGAAGAGAGATCTTCAGTTGTGAGCTCCTTGCTATCTCTGATCATTGTTATTCCTTCTTCGAACTCCTGATTCATTTTCTCTGCCTTCATAATATCCTGGGTTCCTTCATCCATCAGAGAGATATTCAGGCACTTAAGGTCCTTCTGCATGGTATCAATCAATCCTTTTAGGTCATTTAGCAGGCGGGTTGCCCCTTCGTATCCTTCTTTGATGATTGAATTCCACCATTCAATGCTTTCAACATAGACATAAAGGACCTCTTCATTCAGGCTGTGAAATGGTTTTTCAATAAGGAACTTGGGCACTCATAATGGTCTATCTCTGTTAACTAATCAACTACATTTGTCCATTTTTTCATTTCCTTTCTCCATTCAACCAGTTCAATTAGCATCTCTGAAGTGGTTCCAGTCATGACCCCATGACTCTCGATCAATTGAGTAATATAATCACTCCCTCGTTGAATCATCCCTGCAACCCACTTATTGAAAATTTCCACTATCAGTTTATTCCTTCAAATTTGATCCAGAGTTTTGCGAACTTCTAGTGAGCAAGGATCAAATTTTGAGGCACTTGAGTCAATGGAAGTGGACTGGGCTCCTGAACTACTTGAATAAATTTTGCTAACCTCTGGATGGTAGCCTTCAACTCCTTCTTGTCTCTTTCATCTTTGAAAGTTCTATGCAATATTTTTCGCTTGGAGGATTCAAGATGCTTTGCATCCGCTTCCCTGCTCGCAACTCCCAGGTCTATCTTCTCAATGGTAAAGTCTTCAATAGAAGCCTTAGAAACATTTTTGTCAGCCTTTGGTACTACACGTTCTGCTACCCATCGCCCAGTTTTTTCATCAATATCTATCATTGACTCCATCCTGATCCTTTTGGGTTTGACAATTGCTCCCAGGCATTTACTCACCATGTCTTCAAATGGCAGAGTTATCGGTAGCACATTTCATTTCTTACTGATATAGTTCTCCAACCATTTAAGAGTGGGGGGTGGAGTTTGCAAGGTGTTATCCATCACAACTGTTGAGGGGTTTTTAAAAATCTAGCTGACTACCCTTTTCAATCAATGTATCTTCACCCAAACTATCTGGACGAGTCTGCTCTGACATGTGGCTATCCATAAGGTCAAGATCAATCACCTATTTGTTATCAATCAGCTTATCACTTTCCTTACTTTCTTTGTTTCTTGAGGCTCTTGGTGTTGGTGAAGAACAAGGAGAGGCATGTTTTCCAGGGTCAACTTTAGACTTTTTCTTAGTTTTAGCTTTGGATGTACCTGCAAGAGAAACATTTTTATTAGCAGAATCAATAGGCTTGGTTAATAAAACACTGTGTGTTGTTCTTCTCATATTGTGTCTCCTTGGAGAAAGAGGTTGCTTGCTCTTGACCCATCTCTCATTTCTTTTTATCACATTGAGGGTTTTGATTATTATACTATCCCTCTCATCAATACCCCAGTCTATTTCAGGTAGAGTTGTACCTCTAACCTTGGCTTCAAACTGATCATCAATTACCTCTTCATCATTATCATCATCCACTGTTATGATATCAATCTGAATATTTACGGTAACAATCTGACCTAGAGAAAACCTTGACCAGCTTCTTCTTCTTACTTCAAAATCATCAGCACAACCCTCCCAGTAGTCTTCCATTTGGGGAATATGTTGAAATTCTAAAGGTAAAATAAAATGTTGAGCTGCATACCCCCTACTGTCAAAGTCTTTCCTAGGTTTAAATGTTTTTGATTGAGTTTCCTCAGTTCATGTTCTAAATTTAGGGTATCTAAAGAAGTTTTACAAGTATAATATCCCAATTCAGCTGGAAAGCTGGACTTAGCCCTTCCCTTCCTTTCTTTTACTCCTTTGTGAACATAGGCCAATTGACAGGCCACCTCTGCTATAATCAAACTATCAAAAGCATATCTGGGCAACTTGAAAGGCTCTCCCTCAAAACCCCCAACTCTTAGATAGGTGTATCTTATGAACTGGATAAAGAAACTTCCATATGTGTTAACAAAAGTCTTAGCCTCCTCAGACATTCTTTGCCCAGTATTTCCTTGAAGTTCATAAGTTAACCTCCCAAAGAATATTCCATTTAACTTTGGAAAACTATCAACATGATATTCCTTCTGTAGATGGGGATAGTAATCATACACCTTCATGTTTGGGATAGGTTGTTCATGTAAAAGACCTTCCCATTCTCTAGTACAAGCCAAGATTTAAAACGGGTAGGAAGACATATGAAAACCATTGCCACTTGGGAAGTTTGCTAACTGGTGATGAAGTTCATTAGAAATGGTTTCGGCCCAGTCAATATATTTTACTCCCCCAAGAGTAACCTGGATATAGACATACATCCAGTCATGCCAATAGTATGCATGTTGATTTCCTTTTATCCTATTAAGAAATATAACCAATTCAGCGACTTCAGGCTTGAAATGATATACAGTAAGTGGTTTTGGGAGTCTTGATCTTCCTATCTGGGATTTCAGCAACCAATGTTGGGCTATCCCATTCCTATAAATTTGTCTCTTGGTGGCAAAGATTGATTGGAATGAGGGAATATTCCACACTTCATATGGATCCTTTTCAAGGATACCCATCTCCCTCATAATGACATCTCTACTTATATAGACAAGCGGACTCCCATCTATCTTCTTAATACACTTCTCTTCAAAACTATATCTTTTTGCACACTCGAAAACTAGTTCTTGGCAAGGGGCCACTATGGGGAAGGCAACTGCATTAGTTAAACCACTTTGCACTGCTTTTTCTAGGATGGAACCTGGAATGGGTTCCTTGACTCTACTTATAATTTCCTCTAAGGTTCCAGTCTTAATTAGGGTATCCTCACAGTTAGGTAATGAGAAAATCAAAGGGGAAGTATTTCCGAAGTTTGGCACTAGGTTCTTCATATTAGCTCAGAAACTAGGAATACACAAGGAAACACAATAGCCTTGCAAGATTTTGAATTTGAAAAAGTAATGAGCTTCAACTAAAACAAGGAGGCCAAAAAGAGAGACTAACTTGGTTTCTTACGCGACACACTAAACTCTGAGAGGAGGGAAAGGTGCCTTCTTCCGCACTGATTGCCTGAAATGTCTCTGCCACTATGAACAAAAATGGTTAAGTCCCTCTATTTATCACCAAGTAGTTTACAAATCTTGGGAGATCCGCAATAATGGCAAAATAATGGCTCAGGAGGTTTAATTAATGATGATGGGAATTTCGCGTAACTAAAACATTGAATGCCTTCATTTTCCCATGAGTGAAGTGACACTCAGATTTCATTTCTATTAATTATGATATCCACGCCATGCATAGATCTCATAATCACATTCCAGCTATCTTTTCTGTCAAATCACCACTTTCCACTTTTACAAAGTACAAACATTTGTTGAATCTTGAACCTTGAATTAGGAAATTTCATAGTTCAATTTCAACAAGAAGACAAAAGGACTACCCTTTGATATGATTCAATAAAATAAAGCAAAAAAAACTAGCGGCAAGAAAGAAAGATAAAATAAAGGAAAACATCTTGCAAAAAAATATCATCTGTTGAACTTTGAATCTTGAACTAGGAGAGTTGAAAGTTCATAGTTCATTGGAAGAGTGCGCACTGCAAAGACAACATGTCACTAAGCTTGCGAACAAAGAAGACCGATCATTACAAAGGATGTTATTGAACCTTGAATCTTGAACTAGGAAAGTTCAAAGTTCAAGTTCAACCAACAAGGTGTATATGCAAAGGACTGAAAACTTTAAGTGAAAGACACCTTGAAAGATTATGGGGTGATTTTGAGAAAGTTAGAGCCTAAGATAATTTAGAAAAATCTATTAGTAACAATGGCTCCAACTGGGGACGAGACCTCTTGAGGGAAAAAGATGAACCTATGGCTTTGGTTTCGCAGACCAAGGAAAACTAAAAGAAAGTAAAAGTGAAAAACAAAAAGGACAAAACATAAAACAACACAGCAAAAAGATATGTACAGAAAATAGGACTAACCTGCTTAAAGTTTATACAACTTGAGGTCCTAACCATTAAAGGTCAAGGGTAGAATGGTGCCATCGAAATGCTCTAGTTTGAAGGAATTATTTCCTAATGCTCTGTTGATGATGAATGGGCCCTTCCAAAGTGATTCAAACTTACTATGGGCACCTTTAGGTTCTCATCTCTTGTCCCATAGCAGTACTTGATCTCCCTCCATGAAATTCTAAGGCCTGGCCTTCTGATCAAAATTTTTTTTGACTCGAGCTTGGTGTGTGGCTATTTGACTTACCATTTCTTCTCTTTCTTCTTGTATTTTGTTGAGATATAAAATCCGTTTCTCAAGGGCATCTTGGTAACCCTGATCTTCAATTATTTTTTGCATTTCAGAGTAGCTAGCTCCAGAGGTAGTGAAACTTGGGCTTCAACACCATAAACCAATTCAAAGGGTGACATGCCAATTGCTCTTTTTGGAGAAGTACGATCGGCCCAGAGAGCTTCAAACAGTCTTTTATGCCAATCTTTAGCATTGTCACATACTAGCTTCCTCATTATCCTGATCAAGTTTTTATTACTTGATTCTACCTATTCATTTCCTTGTGGATAATAATCAGATGTTTGGGACAGGTAGATACCATGATCATAGCAAAATAGTATCAACTCATGAGGAGAAATTAGTAGCATTGCCTGTGACCAACTTGGTAGGAACTCCAAATCTGACCAGAATGTAATTCTTTACAAACTCACAAACAACCTCAGATGTGGTCTTCTTGATAGGGACTGCCTCCACCTATTTTGTGAAATAGTCTATTGCGGTGAGAATGTGGGTGTGTCCAGCACTCAAAGGAGGGTTGATTGGTCTGATGAAGTCTAGCCCCATTTCTTGAAAGGTTCTTTTATGATCACTGGTCTCAAAGGAAGAGCTGCTAACTATGGCTTTCCACCAAATAACTTACACTTTTCACAATTTGCAACCCACTTGTAAGCATTGCCAAACATCCCTGGCTAGTAATAACAATTCCTAAGAATCTTAAAAGCAGTTACTGTGGAAGAGAAATGACCACCGCATGCCTCATTATGAAACTTCATGAGTAGTTTTTCTTGCTGCTCTTTGTCAACACATCTCAAGAAAGCTCCATCTAAACCCTTTTTATACAATATGTCATCAACAATAACATACTTTTCAGCCTTTGACCTAAGATTTATTTTTTTCTTTTGGGTTTAGATGAGGGAGAAAATCTCCATAAGTAAGGTAAAATGATACATCTGAAAACCAGGAATCATGAAGACTGACAAAAAGAACTGAGGGCATATTGCTATCAGGATCCTACTCGGACATAAGTTTACATAATCCTTGACCCTGAACCAACTTTATAGGATGAATTTCTAAGTCAAACTCCTGGATCCTAGAAATCCAAGTTGCTTGGTTCTTCATCCCTATCTCTTGTTGAGTAAGGACGTCTTTGACAGCAGAGGTAGGGACAAAAACAACTGAGTGAGAGTGTAAAATGTAGAACCTAAAAGCCTTCACTACTTTTACCACCACATATGCTTTCTTCTTGACCAATGGATAGTTTAACTCATGCTTTTTGAGAGGAATACTCATGAAAGCAATGGGCACTTCTTCATCTTTATCATTCCTTTACAATAATATTCCAGACACTGTATGTTCTGAGGCATAACAGTGTATTATATAATCTTTCTTATAATTTGGGTTTATTAAGGTGGGGGCAGCTGCTATAGCCTGCTTGATGTCATCAAATGCTTTGGCAGCCTCTGTGCTCCATTTAAATGGGTTCTTCTCACTCAAGAGGCTTACCATATGCTTGGTCGTTTCGACAAAGTCACGAATGAATCTTCTGAGGAAATTGGTTTGCCCAAAGAAAGACTTAACACTAGTCCTATTCGAAGGTAAACCAAGCTGCTGGATTGACTTAACTCTTTCTAGATCAACTTGATCCCTTCTTTTGATACAATATGGCCCAATAATTTCCCTTATGTGACCACAAAGACATACTTTTTTGGGTTTAATGAAATGCCATGTTCCCTGCATCTCTATAGAACCGATCTTAAATCCCTTAAATGATTTCTACGCCTCTTGGAAAATACCATCAGATCGTCAAGATAGATGACTATTACCTTATTAAGCAGATGGCTGAAAGAATAATTCATTGCACGTTGGAATGTCACACTTGCATTTATCAATCCAAAAGGCATTCTGTTATAAGAATATGTACCCCATGGGGTGGTAAACGTTGTCTTATGTTGATCTTGATCAACCACTTTGATCTGGTTGTAACTAGAGAAACTGTTTAGCATTGACATCATCTCTGAACCTGCCATAGTCTACAGAATGTGGTCCATGAAAGGGATTCCATAGTTATCCTTTAGGCTACACTGGTTCAAGTTCCTAAAATCTACGCAAATCCTTATCTCGACATTTTTCTTCCTAACAGGAACTATATTCGCAATCTAGGTAGAATGATGAATAGGATAGATGATACAGGCCTGCAGCATTTTTTCTACCTCTTTCTGAATTGCCTCAGAAAATTTTGGGTTGTAGTTTCTTAACTTTTGCCTAAAAGGTGTAGTACCCGGCTTGAGAGGAATCTGATGCTAGAATTTTCTTCCTTTGAAATTTTTTAAATCATGGTAGGACCAAGAAAAGGTATCTCAATATTCCTTCAACAAATTGACAAATCTCCACTTCTCATCTAGAGTGCAACATTTGCCCAGATTTATACATTTAGGTTCCTTTTCTTCCCCTATATTTATCTTCTCCTAGTCACCTTGGTTTGTGTCTTCTTGAGGGGGTGGTGCATGTTTTAGAGCATCATATCTATCAAATTGGCCTTCAAGAGAAATAAGCCCTTTAGGAATATGGTTTCCTTTTAATTGAAAAATTCCTTCGTCTATTACCCCATTTGGACTAAACTCATCACAGGTTGATGAAGACCCTTCAAAGAAGGTTGTACTAAAAACCTCCACCAATTGCAAAAATTTATCAATCTGTTTATCATCCTGAAAAACCTACCAATGCTCGGGGTTATCTGGTACTTTAGGCCTATGCACCATTTCAATTTTATAGGAACTTTTCTTGAAATTTGAATGCAGAAACAATAAGGAGGAAGAGACTACTAGGAGTCAGCTCTACTATTCAATTCTCAAGGAATGGCCTCCATAGAGAAACCTTTGAGTTCTTCAATCTCATCCCAAACCTGATTCCTATAATGTTTGAGCCTCTCATTTTTTTCTGAATACATCCCTCTCACTTGTCTCACAACAAGTTCTGCATCTCCTCTAGCTATGAGTACTTTAATACCCATTTTCTTTGCTTCTTCAATACCAAGAAAAAGGGCTTCATATTCTACAGTGTTGTTTGTATTATCAAATTCTAGCTTAAAAGGTCATGGAAAAAGGTCTCCTTCTAGTGATATCAATACAACCCCTACTCCATAACCAACAGAGGTACAACTACCATCAAACTCCAAAGTCTAAAGGCCATCAGACTTATCAGTTGTTACTTCCTCATTCATGTCTAGTGTGGATGAGATCATATAATTTCCAAACTTAGATTCTTGGTAGAGTATCTAAGATTTGGGATCTTCAAATGGGAATACCATATATTTTGATTTTCCCTCTGGTTGTAAGACAACCCTTTTATCTCCAACTGGAATGATTGCTTGAGACCAATCAAGCTTGATCTCTCCTCCAAGATCCCGTCAGAAAGTCCTACTTAGAAGCATACCATAACTAGCTGGGATATCAACTACAAGTATAGTTAGTTTAATCTTTTTACTGGGGTATGCTACAAGGGCTACCTGTGCATCCTTGATTTGGCCAGCTAATGGGACTTATTTTGCATCTAGGGCATAACATTGACCAAAGGTTGCAGTGAGGGGAAGATCCAGAGCTTTGGCTACTGAAGCAGGCATGATATTATTAGATGCTCCTAAATCTATGATGTAATTGTTCAACTTAAAGCCATGAATAAACAAGGACAAATAAAAAGACTCTGGTTTTAATCCTACAGGAGGACTCTTATCTTTGGTAGCTTGGGTATCTATAGTAGCTTGTTTTGAGAAAGTTGCATTAGTAGTTTCATTGATCGAACGATCTACATGAGGTTGTCATGATTTAACATGTTTGACAAGTCTATCCAACTCTTTTGGATTCATTGTAAGATATTCAACAGGGGAGACTTGAATCTTGGAACTTTCACAAAAATCAACAATATCAAAAGAAGTACTAATATTGTTTTTCTTCAATGATTCATCCTCTTTAGGAACATAATTTTTAAAAGTTGATGATTTTTGTGGAAAATCTTTACCTTTATCTTATCGCTAAGATGTCGATGGCGTATCATTAGCTTGAGAATTTCGGTAACTTCTAGTTAATACGGTACATGTAGGGTCTTGTAGAGTTTCCAGAACACTTCCTCCTTGTTTAGAGTCAGATTCATATTCTATATAATAATTTATGGAGCTGCCAAGTAACTGAGGACTCTCTACATCACTAGGTGATTCTTCTGTCAATTCTTAGTTCACATAAATCTGCATTGATCGGA
Organism: Chamaecyparis obtusa; assembly: GCA_027943335.1. NCBI lineage: Eukaryota > Viridiplantae > Streptophyta > Pinopsida > Cupressales > Cupressaceae > Chamaecyparis > Chamaecyparis obtusa. The sequence continues at coordinate 631,224 of BSBK01002559.1, read as the reverse complement.
TCGTTTCTAGATAGGATGTGCCATCATGATCATCTGTAAGATGGAAGGTACACATATTAGCTCTTCTAGGAGGAGCTTCCAGTAATTTCTTATCAGATGAGGGATAAATTTGAGATCTGTGACTAGGTCCAGCTTGTTGAGGCATTCCTTTGGGAATATCTTGATACAAAGAAGCAGGATTGGTATTACTTTTAGGAAGTTGCCTTTTGAGGGTAATCACATCATTTACTAATCTTTGTAGCATGGGATCAGAAGTAGATGTATTTTGTGCATTGTCTACTTGGACATCTTTCCTCCATTTCCCTACGATGATCAAATCATCTTCTAGCTCAGTGGCTTGGCTTTGAGCAGTTGCCAAGTTTGCAAGCCTATTCCTTCTAAGATGAAAACCAATGTCTAGGGGCATAGAATTTATAAAGAAACATTCTTGGTTTTTAGGGGTGGGCCTTTTACCAGTAGGAATCTTATGGATGACTTTGTTATACCGAGGCACATAATCTCTCATGGGCTCATGGATCTCCTTTTTCATCTGTGTAAGTTGCGCTAACAAAGAATTATCATTGTCTACACTTTTGAAACGGCCTTCAAATGTAGTGTTCATGGAATTCCAATCAGTTATGGATCCTGCAGGAAGATGCCCAAACCACTCCAATGCTCCTTCTGTGAGGGTTTGAACAAAGAGTCTAACTACAACATCTTCAGTTTGCACTGCTAAAATGCCAGTGGCTACATTAAAAGAATTGAAATGTTCTTCTACGGATACTTTTCCATCCTTGGAGAGCTTTGGAAGAACATCTTTGACTCCTTTAGGAAGAGCATGATGAGTAGCTAAAGCTAAAGGGCCTACTGCAACACCCCATGATTGAGCCATGATAACTGTTAGAAAGATAGTTAAAATAGGGGGAGCTTGAATTTCTGATAAATTTAAGGCTTGTCAATCACAGGTCTTAGTAGATGAACTGAAAGATTCTTTAGGGTGAGAAGAAGGTTTTCTTTGAGCCTTTTTCTTAGAGGGACAGACTTTTGAGGTTTGAAGATTTCGTAATTCTTCAAAAATACTATGAAAAATACCCGCCTCTCATTGAGACCTAGTGTAAGGTCTGGACTCTAGCTTGGTAGTTCTATGGTCTTTGTATTTCTCTATCAACTACTACGGCTTCCTGAGCTACCGGGATACCTCTCAACCATTCACTAATTTCTTCCTCTTCCTCTAACACCAATTGAACTTGTTGATACTGCTCATTACTTGTTTTTAATTTCCAAGCCAAGTTATTTAGATCTGCAATAATATCCTCTTGAGTATCATCAAAATGTAGACCAGGTTGTAGGACTGGAGGAACTTTGGCTTGACAAGGTATTACATCAGCAGGTAACACCATGATTATACATTAAACCACGCAAAGACACTGGTTTACTAGTTTCGATCCCCAGTAGAGTTGCCAAAAATCTGTTAGTAAATGAATTTGTCTCTTTTTCAATTTTGTTTCTATACTCTATAACCCACCAAGAAACACTAACTCTTTACTAACAATTGGATTAAACATGAAATATTTAATCCTCTAAATTATGGTATAGCTCCCAGTAAAATTTTCAATGAATTTTATGAAATCGAATAATGCATTTTTGCAATCATCAAACTTTTGACTAGAAAGTTGATAAGGCATAAATAGTAACTTTCATCAATATGACATAATTACTGCAAATCAGAAGAAACTAAATAATCTGAAGCTCACAGACTTCAATTAACATACACTAAACCAATATAAAAGGTATAACTTCTACTAGAATTCAAAGAAAATAAAAGACATCCAATCAAGAAATTATGCTCAATGTAAGATATCCCAACACAAATCCACTCACAAGCATAAACCAACATATTTATATCAGCAAGTCTTTTCCATTCATTGATTCAGAAACCTTAATCCAAAGTCTTCATACAAAAACCACTAAACTTAAACTATTCTAATTACTAAGCAAACAAACTACCAACATCCCCTCTAAAAGTTTTTCCCTGGATTTATATAGCCATCGATTACATTTTATCAAAAATAATAATGTTTTTTGAAACTCCCAGAGTTTCAGCTCGGAACTACTTAAGACAACCAAATATACTAAAAATAAAATAAACTGAAAAATTGAAAACAACGACCCAGGATCAGCGGGACATGATCACTAGTCGTGGGTGAGCTGGACACTTTCAGTTTAGCTTTGAGAAGACCCAGATACACAAGCCTACTTCCATTCCTCGTGGGCAAGTGATGCGTTGATGACCATGGCATGATATGGTAGGCTGATAAGAGTGATTCTCTGCTTGAGAACCTTTTTATCTTGACATATTTGACTCAACCTTAGTCTATGAGACTCTAGGTGATCCATGAAAATGACCAACATAGCTTTAGTATTGGCTAAAAAAGTGAGATCTTCAATTGTGAGCTCCTTGCTATCTCTGATCACTGCTATTCCTTCTTCAAACTCCTGAGTCATTTTCTTTGCCTTCTTAATATCCTGGGTTCCTTCATCCATTAGAGTGATATTCAGGCACTTAAGGTCCTTCTGCATGGTATCAATCAATCCTTTTAGGTCATTTAGCAGGTGGATTTCCCCTTCACATCCTTCTTTGATGATTGAATTCCACCATTCAATGCTTATAACAAAGACATAAAGGACCTCTTCATTCAAGCCATCAACTGGTTTTTCAATAAGGAACTTGGGCACTCCATAATGGTCTATATTTGTTAACTGATCAACTACATTTGTCCATTTCTTCCTTTCCTTTCTCCATTCATCTAGTTCAATTAGCATCTTTGAGATGATTCCAGTCACCACCCCATGAGTCTTAATCAATTGAGTAATATAATCACTCCCCCATTGAATCATCCCTGCAACCCACTTATTGAAAACGTCCACTATCATTTTATTCCTTTAAATTTGATCCAAAATTTTGTGAACTTCTGGTGAGCGAGGATCAAAAGTTTGAGGCACTTGAGTCAATGGAAGTGGACTGGGCTCCTGAACTACCTGAATAAATTCTGTTAACTTTTGGATGGTAGCCTTCAACTCCTTCTCTCTTTCATATTTGAAAGTTCTATGCAATATTTTCTGTGTGGAGGATTCGAAATGCTTTGCATCCAATGTCCTACTTGCAACTCCTAGGCCTATCTTCTCATTGGTAAAGTCTTTAGTAGAAGCCTCATAAACATTTTTGTCAGCCTTTGGCACTGCACGTTCTGCTATCCATCGCCCAATTTTTTCATCAATATCTATCATTGACTCCATCCTGATCCCTTTGGGTTTGACAGTGGCTCCCAGGCATTTACTCACCATGTCTTCAACTGACAGAGTTAATGGTAGTACATTCCATTTCTTACTAATAGAGTTCTCCAACCATTTAAGAGTGGGGGGTGGAGTTTGCAAGGTGTTATCCATCACAGCTATTGGGGGATTTCCAGAATCTGACTGACTGCCCTTTTCAATCAATGTATCTTCACCCAGACTATCTCGACCAATCTGCTCTAACATGTGGCTATCCATAAGGTCAAGATCAATCACCTCTTTGTTATCAATCAGCTTATTGCTTTCCTTACTTTCTTTGTTTCTTGAGGCTCTTGTTGTTGGTGAAGAACAAGGAGAGGGTTGTTTTCCAGGGTCAACTTTAGACTTTTTCTTTGTTTTAGCTTTGGATGTACCTATAAGAGAAACATTTTTATTAGCAGAATCAATAGGCTTGGTTACTGAAACACTATGTGTTGTTCTTCTCGTATTGTTTCTCCTTGGAGAAGGAGGTTGCTTGCTCTTGACCCATCTCTCAGTTCTTTTTATCACACTGAGGGTTTTGATTATTATACTATCCCTCTCATCAATACCCCAGTCTATTTCAGGTAGAGGCGTACCTCTAACCTTGGCTTCAAACTAATCATCAATTACCTCTTCATCATTATCCTCATCCACTGTTGTGATATCAATTTGAATATTTAAGGTATTAATCTGACCTAGAGTAAACCTTGACCAGCTTCTTCTTCTTACTTCAAAATCATCAACACAGCCCTCCCAGTAGTCTTCCATTTGGGGAATATGTTGAAATTCTAAAGGTAAATTAAAATGTTGAGCTGCATACCCCCTATTGTCAAAGTCTTTCTTGGGTTCAAATATTTTTAGATTGAGTTTCCTCAGTTCATGTTCTAAATTTAGGGCATCTAAAGAAGTTTTACAAGTATAATATCCCAATTCAATTGGAAAGCTAGACTTAGCCCTTCCCTTCCTTTCTTTTACTCCTTTGTGAACATAGGCCAGTTGACGGGCCACCTCTACTATAATCAAACTATCAAAAGCCAATCTGGGCAACTTGAAAGGCTCTCCCTCAAAACTCCCAACTCTTAGATAGGTGTATCTTCTGAACTAGATAAAGAAACTTCCATATGTGTTAACCAAAGTCTTAGCCTCCTCAGACATTCTTTGATCAGTATTTCCTCGAAGTTCATAAGTTAACCTCCGAAAGAATATTGCATTTAACTTCATAAAACTATCAACATGATATTCCTTCTGTAGATGGGGATAGTAATCATACACCTTCATGTTTGGGATAGGCTATTCATGGAAAAGACCTTTCCATTCTCTGGTATAGGCCAAGATGTAAAAGGGGTAGGAAGACATATGAAAACCACTGCCACTTGGGAAGTTTGCTAATTGGTGATGAAGTTCATCAACAATGGTTTCGGCCTAGTCAATATATTTTACTCCCCCAAGAGTAACCTAGATATAGAAATACATCCAATCATGCCAATAATATGCATGCTGATTTCCTTTAATTATCCTATTAAACAATATAACCAGTTTAGTGACTTTAGGCTTGAAATACTCTACAATAAGTGGTTTTGGGAGTCTTGATCCTCCTTTCTAGGCTTTCAGCAACCAATGTTGGGCTATCTGATTCCTATAAATTTTTCTCTTGGTGGCAAAGACTGATTGGGATGAAGGAATGTTCCACACTTCATATGGGTCCTTTTCAGGGATACCCATTTCCCTCAGAATGACATCTCTTCTTATATAGACCAGCGGACTCCCATCTATCTTCTTAATACACTTCTCTTCAAAACTATATCTTTTTACACACTCAAAAACCAGTTCTCGGCAAGGGGCCACTATGAGGAAGACAACCGCATCAGTTAAACCACTTTGGACTACTTTTTCTAGTAGGGAACCTGGAATGGGTTCCTTGACTCTACTTATAATTTCCTCTAAGGCTCCAATCTGAATCAAGGTATCCTCATAGTCAGGTAATGAGAAAATCAAAGGGGAAGTATTTCCAAAGTTTGGCACTAGGTTCTTCATATTAGCTCAGAAACTAGGAATAAACAAGAAAACATAGTAGCCTTGTAGGATTTTGAATTTGACAAAGTAATGAGCTTCAACTAAAACAAGGAGGCCAAAAAGAGAGACTAACCTGGTTTCTTACGCGACACACTAAACTCTGAGAGGAGGGAAAGGTACCTTCTTCTGCATTGATTGCCTGAAATATCTCTGCCACTATGAACAAAAATGGTTAAGTCCCTCTATTTATCACCAAGCAGTTTACAAATTTTGGGAGATCCATAATAATGGCTCAAGAGGTTTAATTAATGATGATGGGAATTCAACATAACTAAAACATTGAATGCCTGCATTTTCACATGACTGAAGTGACACTCAAATGTCATTTCTATTAATTACAATATCCACACCAGGCACGGATCTCATAATCACCTGCCAGTTGTCTTTTCCGTCAAGTCACCAATTTCCACTTTTACAAAATACAAACATTGGTTGAATCTTGAACCTTGAATTAGGAAAGTTCATAGTTCAAGTTCAACAAGAAGACAGAAGGACTACCCTTTGATATGATTCAATAAAATAAAGCGAAAACAACTAGCGGCAAGAAAGAAAGATAAAATAAAGGAAAATGTCTTGCAAAAGGATATCATTCGTTGAACTTTGAATCTTGAACTAGGAGAGTTCAAAGTTCATAGTTCATTGGAAGAGTGCGCACTGCAAAGACAACATGCCGCTAAGCTTGTGAACAAAGAAGACCAATCATAACAAAGGATGTTATTGAACCTTGAATCTTGAACTAGGAAAGTTCAAGGTTCAAGTTCAACCAACAAGGTGTATATGCAAAGGTCTCAAAACTCTACGTGAAAGACACCTTGAAAGATTATGGGGTGATTTTGAGAAAGTTAGAGCCTGAGATAATTAGGGTTGGTGAGGAAGATAGCATTACCTTTGGATTTAGCTTTATAGTAAATATTTCAATAATCTGAAAGTGAGCCAATGGATAGGAAAGGGATTTTCAAAGATTTTAATGAAGAATTGTAGAGGCAACCTAACAATCTCTCTATCATGTGGGGAGAAAATATTATTTGAAATGAATTAAAGCTTGTGTTTTCAAACAATTCCCTCCCTCATAATGAGAAAGGAGGGATTTATATAGGAAAAGAGGAGACTCTAGAATAGAAAAAATTAAGTAAAATAGGAAAAGAAAGCCCAACTTCAAAACAAAATAGAAAACATACTATTGCATATTGAAAAAGTTAAAATTTGGGAAGGAAGAAAATAAAAACAAGTAATTACAAAAGACTTATGACCATGCCAAAATATGATAGGTTCACCCATGATGGGATATGGTTCATCCCTTTTAGTATTAGTTAGTTTCCTAGGGAACCCTAAAGCACAACATATCACTTGGGAGATCTTAATTATTGTAATCCCGCCTTTATAGCTTAGGAGAGTGTTAGGAATTTTAGATGGTGAGAAGGTGTACCAAGATAGAAAGATGAAAAATGGTAAAGAAGATTTAAAAATGGATACTAGAGTACTAGAGGGGCTTCCATCAAGGCATAAAATATTATGAGGAGAAATGAGCATTGCTACATGGGTTGTGAGTTAAGCCACTAAATCATCATTCAATGAGTATATTGAATCGTGAAAGTTTTTATGTTTATATGAACACCATCAACTAATTAGACTAATTAAAGTGGTTAGCTCAATCGTTTAGGTTTAAATTCAATGGAGATCAATTCTCAACCCAATGTTTAAGACATCTAGTGGAAATGTTAAATATCTTTATGATTGGCCATAAAAAGTATCTCTTACATACTAAGATCTTTCTATGTTGAGGAAGGAGGAGGAGAGATGATAGGACAAGTGAAAGAGGCAACTCCAAGCTTTACATCTTTTCCTTCTCCTCTCACTAGAGTATAACTCGAGTGAGGATCTTATTAGAGGAATGCAATTTATTGTTTTATTATTTTACTTTATTTTATATTTTTTAATGATTTGGGGTTCAAGTTACATTTTCAAGTTTGAAGGGGAGGGCAAAGGAGGGACTAGATTATATTTTTCAAAAACTACCAATGAAATTCTTCCTTTTAAGCCATAAAATATACTCATTTGAGCTCTAAGAACCGTATAAATTGAATCTTCTTCTTTTTTTCACTTTCTATTCTCCACTATGGTTCATTCAAACTTATTGGGGGAAGTAACATCCTGCACAATCTCTTCCTCACTCTCAATCCCTACATTTGAATGAAAATCCTCCTATGATGTGAAAGGATTCATAGGTCATATATTTCCTACTAATTTGAGCATTCAACATTATTTGGCATTGACATAACTAATATTAATATATCCTTCCTTTACAAAAAAAATAACATGAATTTATGTTAGCTACTATCATGGTACTATCATATCTTGATTATGTTAATTCTAAATTCTACTCTAGACTATCCCACATAGAATCAAAGGAACTATTTAGTAGCTAATGATGGGGGGGAGGGGTAGGGGGGGAGAGTCCTTCCACAATGTTCATATACTAGGAATAATTTTTTCTTTTCATCAACCATCCACTAAGTACTCTATTTCAAAGTAATTTTGGCAATGAAAATATTAGCTTTCATAGTTTAGGGATTGCTTACAAATTTGGTTACCTACTATTTACTTTATATCAACTAGAAGGCCCCTATTAAAAATCAACTCTATAGAACTTCTTGTTCTTGAAGAGATTGAATGTATTTATGTTTTATGAGAGAGGCATAAAATTTCCTAATGAACCTCCTACTCTCAAATTCATACAAGAAAAAATGAAAAGGGAGGTTGTGCATCCTCGCCTATTTAGGGGACATCTCAAAATTCTCTATAAATAGGTTGAAGCCTAGATATAAGGCTTCAAGAAAAGACCCCATATTCTATAATCATGATCATTCTATAGAATCCTTCTTGTATCAATTAAAGAGTCACAAAAAAATCACAAAATCCTTTCACATATGAGTATATCACTACAAGTGTTGCTCAAAAAGGTTTCCAAGTAGGAAAAATCACTTAAGGTTTAGAATATTAAGGTAGAGAGAAGAAAACCTACCAATAAGTCATGTCTCAATATGGTCCTCATTTACTTCTACTACATCTTCATGAAGCTCCAAAATCAACATTCTCTCTATTTCTTTAACTTTAATTCCTCTCACTTTATTCTCATTTTATCTAGATAGCACAAAATCCTCTCTAATCATCATCTTTACTTCAAATGCAAGTTATATGGCATGCTCACCACATCTACATGAACAATTGAAATTATATATTTCTAACTCTTATACCTCCTTTGTAGCCATTAATATTTGATTTGTGTCATTCACATTATTTTCACATACAACATGGTGCACTTTTTCCAATTTCTATCTCCACCAACCAACCATTATCCTTTGAATTTCATTGTTGATGAAATAGGATTAGCACACAAACCCCCTACCACATAGAAAAGTTCAAATGCCTACGAAATGACATGAAACAAAACTAAAAAGCTACAAATAATAATTTGATTTCTTTATTCAACAAGTAAGAAATGAGACTCAATCTCTACAAAACTGATTACAAAATTAATTTAGATCATCTCCGTCTGAATTTCAGAGTGTCCTCGGAGACTAGACCTATAACAATATGCCATCCTCCTCTCAGACCATACCTACAAAAAAACCAAGTAAAAAAATCTCTCTCACCAAATCTAAAAACAAAAACTTTTCCCATCCAAATCTCAACTATCCCCATACCAACCTCATACAAAAATACTACAAGTGTTTTAAAAAAGCATTGTACTAAGAAAAGGAAAAAAGACTTAAATGCCCACACCCCTCTATTCTATTGCTCAGACCACTCTTATTTTTTAAAGCTAAATATAGAGTCAAACCATGTGAATAATATAAAGGAGAAGTAAATGGCTTTACAGATTCAACATGGATCCCTCCACAAGGATGCTCGTGCATCAAATTTCCAAGATCTCCAAATAGTGACCCACTAATTTATAACACAATGTACTAATAACACAACAATAACTATTAAATATTCCTTACTAAACTCTATAACTTTTTTTTGATAGGTAAGAGGTCATAGCCATTAATTTTATTTAATTAATACTTTTTATAATATACACATCCATCTAGTGTGGGCACCAATAGGAAAGAATGAAGTAGATAAAACCTCTATTCTAGCCCGAGACTATGAAAGTCATGTTAATCCATATATTACATATCCCACTTCAAACATGCAGGCTAGTAATGGATGAGGACACAAAGTGCTCATGTACAATATTTTAGTTTTTTTGGATTATAGATTACAAATTACATCTTTGGTATTACTCCAAATATTTATACATGTTTGACTTTATACAATCACACCAATAGACAAAAATAAGGGGGATAACCAATGGGTTAGTAAGAAAATAACTCTTTCTTTTATACAAAGTGATAGTCTGAGATTTTCAAAACCTCTATCTACTTCACCAATTTGACTACCCGTTCTCATCACTTTCAGACCTTCTTCATTTATTCCTTATATTCTGACTTCTGATCAAGCTTGTCCTATCATACATGTCCTGATATCCTTGAAATGAGACATAACATGAAAACACTAGCAATAGAAACAACTAGTTAACTGGTTAAGTCATAATTATGACTTCAAATATATTAGCGTTAAGAGTATCAAACTTACCAAAATATACCCTTATAATCTTCTCGATAATGTTGATTTGAAAGGTATTTCAATGAAGAGTATAATTTAGTCTTTTACCAAAGTTTCAGGACATTAAGTGCACTTAACATAAATTTATTTGTGAATAGTTATATATCAAAAACCTTAAATGAACCCATACCAAGACATGTGATATTAACCCATCATCTCATTTTGTAATTACATATAGATAATCCTAAATTATATCAAACATGATTCCAACAATTTTTGGAGGACTCAAGCCTATGTGGAAAGATCTAAGGGTGGAGATTAAAAGGTGGAGAATCTGAGGGTTGAAATTTACTTGGTTGAAGGGGTTGAGAGAAATGAGGATGTAGTTGGAATGTGAGAGGAAGAATAGGAGGGATGTTCCTCCTACATTGACAAAGAGTAGTGAGAGGTTGAAAGGAAAGAAACATGTCAAGTGTCTCAAAAAGACACTTGAGAAGAAGGTGGGAGGATATTTTCCCCATAAGGACTCTTGGCACAAGTGTCCCATGAGTCATCTTTGACTCCTTGAGGTGACTTGAGAAGCTCCTTAGGAATTTAGAGAATGTGTTCTTGATCAAGTTTGGAAGAACAAATGAGGTCATGAGACAAAGTCTTATGAGACCACATAGCCCTTAAGAATAAGACATGTGTTTGTGAGGATAATTGACTTATTAATAATTAATAAATGGTGAAAGGTTGTGACTCTTTCAAAGAGTGGAAATTGTGAAAAGTTGTGACTCTTTCTAAGAAAAGATATGATGAAGAGATTCGAATCTCCCCCACATTGGAAGATACAAAGGGGAGAAGGTTTTATTTTAGGACATTGATATGAAATGTGGGGTATAATATATTACTCAGAAAGGAAACAATGAAATGTGGTGAGTCAATTCATTTTTTTTATTTTTAACATAAAGGTATCCTTATGACTTATCCCAGTGCCGAACCTGCCTTACCTTGGTCTTATATATTGTCAAGTTGGGATTCAGAAAGGGGTGAGTGAGGCAAAATTAGCTCTCTAAAAATTAATGGAAGAGAAAAATGAATAATCTTGAAGAGAATAAGGAAGTAACTTCTTTAAAAGACAAAGTTATGAAATATTGTGATGCTCACGGAGGAAAAAAAAATGGTTTAAGGGTTGTGACTCTTTGAAAGGTGGCAATTGTGAAAGGTTGTAATGATTGAAAAAAGCAAAAATGATTAAGAGATGTGACTCTTCCCACATTGGAAGATATAAAGGTGAGAAGGTTTCAATTTAAGAGGACGTTCAATTGAAATTAATGTGGGGAATAATATATTATTCACAAATGCAACAATGAAACATTGTGACTCAATTCTTTTTTTTGTTAACTTAGAGGTAATCTCGTTATTCATCTCAATTCCCAAGTTGTCTTACCTTGGTCTTACATATTTTCAAGTTGGGGTTTAGGAAAGGGTGAGGTTAAGAAAGACTATCTCTCTAACAATTAATGGAAGAAAAGAAAGGAATAAGGAGAGAATAAAGAAGTGATTCATTCAAAATGAAAAGTTATGAAAGATTGTGACGTTTGTAAAGGAAAAAAAATTAAAGGGTTGCGACTCTTTCGAAGGTTGTAATTATGAAGGGTTGTAGTGATTGCAAAAGGCAAACATGATGAAGACGTGTGACTCTCCCCCACATTGGAAGATACAAATGGGAGAAGGTTTCTATTTAAGAGGACTTTCAAGTGAAATCAATGTTGGATATAATATATTATTCACAAAGGCAACAAGAAAATTGGTGACTCAATTTTTTTTTTTGTTAACTTAGAGGTATCCCTACGACTCATCTCAGTGCCCAACTTGTCTTATCTTGGTCTTACATATTTATAAGTTGGGGTTTGGGGAGGGGTGAGCTAAGGAAAGACTATCCCTCTAAGGATGCACGTAATTTCCTACAAGACATGTGCATTGGGTAAGCCCAGGACTCAAAGTCAACCTGCTATGAATGGGGAGAAAACCCATAGCCCATGCCAACACTTCTACCCATTCAGGCTGTGGTGACTCAATTATTATGAATGGTGGTGACACTTTCATCAATAAAGTATAAAGGATATTTCATTCCAAGTATTTATTGACTTATCAATCATTATCCTTCCTCCATCGTCTCCCAATAAATCAAGAAATTAATCAATTGGAAAGATCTAGAAAATAATAATCAAATTCACATAAATTATCACTTTAACTTGGATCAAGAATACATATAATTCAACAATCAAGAATCACTCTACCAAATTAACATTCATTCAACAAAGTTCTTAAGCACAACAATGAGGGCCTTAGTATGTTAGTGATGAATCTTAAGGCTCTGTATAACCATCTGGAGAATAGCATGCTGGAGAATACAACTATAATGTTGGATGGTGGTGCTGGGAGCTCAGGGCTGGGAACTAGAACTAGAAGTGGCCTCAAAAGGAAGCTACCAAAAACCCCTAAGGAGTTGAAAGGTCTCAAAGACTCCATTCATAAGATGGAGGATCTATAGAAACAGGTGGAGAAGGCCATGAAAAAGATAAAGTAGTCTCTATTGGTTGGTTGTTGGGTGGTTGTTGGTTTCTATGCCAGTTTTTGTTTTCTATTGCTGCTTGTTTTGTTTTTTATGTTATCTTTTCAGGTTGGTTGGGGTCCTACTCCTTGATGTATAGCAGGCTTTCAAATTATGTATGGGCTGAACTAAAAAAAAAATCTTCTATTTTGTAAATGGTTTCGGGTTCCATTCAAAACTTGTTTTTACCTTTATCAAAAATATTCATTCAACCACCATCCATCAACATGTCAAAATAACATTTATTATATCATCACTTCTCAATCATCTAATTGATAATTAGTTAATCATAACTCACAAATACCTCGAATCATTGAACTAGTCAAATATGTCTTACAAGGATATGTCTTATAGAATAGAGAAGCTGAATATTATTATAAATTGGTATGAAGTTGTTGGACTAACCATCAACATCCCCTTCAAGATTTGTGACATGGTTTAACAACCTCCTATGTCTTCTCTATCATGAACCATAATTGATGCAATAATACATATGTATACTTATTTAATATTTAATATTTAATAACTATCAATATATATAATCAACTGATAGTTATCAATGAAATATTAGTAGTCAATATTATTATTGATCACTATAACAAAAAAATATATAATTAATCAATATTAACATTAAAATAATAGCCATAATATTTAAATAATTAATTATATTAATAGCAATTTAATATCAACATCATATTAATCAATAATCAATATAAATATAATATTTGTTTTTTTTTTATCGGTAAAAGGCTAAAGCCCTATAATTTTATTAATAATAAAAAGATTTTACATACAGAACTCTGCTCAGTGCAGGCGCTGGTAGGAAAGAGCAGGGTAGAGAAAACCTCCAGCCGTGCCTAGGACTTAAGTTCGGATACTAATACATAGTTTCATGGGCATTCCCATGACTCGATATACATCAAGATTTTGAAAAAATTACATAGTTTTTAGTGGGCATACCCACAGCTCGAACTTGTCGAGGGTACATATATGCTTAGATATTTACAATTTTTACTTGTGATTTTAATTATAAGATTGAATTCCATATCCAAATATATGGGTATTAATTGTAGATCCAATTCAAATCCTTTGAGAGAGGAGTGATATTGTTTTCATTGGGTGATTCGATCTACAAAAGAAACAAAAGGATCCAAAACCCTATCCTCTTACATGGTTAGTGTTTCAAACTAGATTAAAATAATTGTTAAAGACCTTGTTTATTTACCAACGGAGGATAGCATGGGTTACCTGACTCTATGTACCTAGAATAATTTACCAGAAATTCATAGATCATAGTTCATACAATTAAGCTCCCCTACTATCTCAATATGAGTTAAATTATTGTACTGCTCAGACAATTCTAATCCATATTCTAACTGATTTAGAAACCTTGAAGTAGAGGATCCGAACATCCTTAAACCAACTACATTATTAGAGAAAATAAGCTGCAGCCCTTAACTTGAAACCTTAATTAGAAATAATTAGCAGAACCGTGCTATATTAAAGTCTAAACTATAAATCACAAGAAAGGGTGAAAGGAGACTCCCTTTAGCTTTAAATGTCACTTAGCACTAATCACTGCATACCAGATGAAGATAAGCTCCCTATTGCTATAAATAACCCATAGCCCAAGCTTATTTGGCCTAAGAAATCAACTCTCCACCTACTGCACCAGGTCTAAGCAAGACAAAAGAGCAAGACCGGCCAGGCAATTTCCAAATAAATAAATTGTATATATGCATATATATAGAGACCTTTATATATGAATATATACCATTCTTATATATGAGCAGGTATTTATTTATATATATACCTATATATTAACATAAACATATAAATATATATATATATATATATCATTAAGTAAATACCTGTGCATATATATGTATATGAATGTATATATATATATATATATCTATATAAGTATACTTCTATATATATACATATAGATAGTTGAATATATATATATATATATATATATATCCCTTTATACCAGGGTTACAATGCAAGCACAATCATTTCAAAATCAAAATTTCAAAATCACCTAACCCCACCGAGGAATAAACACAGACATGACAGGGGTCAAGCCGTAGCAATTGACAATCCACTCTGGCCGCTCAAAAATTGAATTTTGGTACCTCCTGCCACAAAAAACACTCAGCAAGTACAAACAGTCACCATGCATTTCACGGGCTTGTGCTCCTTAACCATTTGCCCCTAGTCGCGCAATTGCATAGTCACCAACCTTGACTGCCATAGGAAAATGGGCCTCAATTTGTGCTTGGTCGCATTATAGCATAGCACGGAGATGGGCTGTGCGAACATGCAACCACCCGCACCCCCTTTATCATGCCGCAACCACCACCATGACAACAGTTGTCGCATGATCGCATAGCCAGGAGACGGGCTATGCGATCATGCGACAACCCGTAAACCTTAACTGTGCCAAGCATAACTGCCACTGCCCACCGACCAATCGGGAACCGCCAGACCACATGAAGTCAACACCAGGGTGTGTGTGTGAATTTTGTACCTGATTTGTAAACACAACACTTCAGTAAAACATTAGAGGTTAGCTATAATCGAAATCGTGCAAAATTGAAAACTATCTAACCAAGCGATTTACTACCTTCTAGTAGGTGCAAGATTGATGTTCTCAGATTGTAATCGAGATCAGTGACCTAGACGACCCCTAAATGAAAGATTTGAATGCAAAAGATGGATATGAAATTGAATGCAATTAATCTATATTTTTGATATTTTCTATGCAATAAGAATGATAAAAACCAATATGAATCTATGCTAGATGAAATTGATATGCTATGAATTGATCTATCTAACAATGATATGCAAAGCTATGAAATTCTATGCTATGATATGAAAAATATGCAATTGAAATTGATCTCACAAAGCTTTGAATTCGCAAGTTGATTCTTTCAAGCTCCAATTGTGCAAATTCTCCAAATCTGATATGCTATGATTCCTGTAGAGTAAGTTTGCAATTTGCGAGATGATTGAGAGATGAATTATGAAGAGATGAGCCTTGTTTTTATAGAAATCCAAGGCTTTGGAGGTGCATGAGAAAAAGCCATAAATCACTCAAATAACTCAGGTTGATTTTTGAGTTATTTTTAAATAAAGGATAATTAACTCACAAAAACATGCAAAAGCTAAGTTTTAACTCAAAATAGAGTTTAGCTTTAATTGATAATTGATAGTTGTCTGCTTTTATGATTGTGCATGTTTTATTTATGAATTAATTTAATAATAAAG
Organism: Chamaecyparis obtusa; assembly: GCA_027943335.1. Lineage (NCBI taxonomy): Eukaryota > Viridiplantae > Streptophyta > Pinopsida > Cupressales > Cupressaceae > Chamaecyparis > Chamaecyparis obtusa. The sequence goes on along the minus strand of BSBK01002559.1, from coordinate 615,374 downwards.
TGATTTATTTCCAACTTAACTAATTTTTGAAATAAAATAATTAATTTATGGGTTAATTAACTATTTTATCAAACTTTTATTAAAAATTATATTATTAAATAATGACAACATGCTTTAATTAATTAAATAAGAATTTAATCAATTATTCCTAGGAATTTTGATTTATTGTCAAAATTAAATAATACAATTAATAATAGATAGAATTAAATTTAATTAAACAATTAAGTGGCAAATATTAAATCTAATTAATTAAATATGAAAATATTCAATTAATCAAACTTTAGGATAAATGTGATTTATTGCCAAATAATTATAAAATTAAAGATAATTATGATGATTAGGAATATTACTAGGAATATTTTCCGATGCAGAATATAAGATAATCAATTAAGATTCAATGATGTTTAGATGTGCCTTAGGTTAGGACTTTGATGTCGATTTCATTCGAATTGAAGATGTAGTAGATTAATGAACTTATAGCCCATTTTTGGGGTATTACATTTTGCCCCTCTTTGAATTACTGTGCAAAGCGCAGTGATTCAAAGATAGTCTGTGTTTGATAGAGATATGAAACTGATTCAAAAGATAAACCGATCTCAAGATAGAAACTGATTGAAAGATATTGAGATAGGAGTTGATTGATATTGAATTGATATGGAGATAATAGGTCCTGAATGACCAAAGATAATGTTCACTGTAGCAGCAAATGAACCTATGATTGTGAAAAAGTGTCAAAATGCCTGATTCTGAACCTTAGGATTGATAAGAAGTGAGTGACCCATTCTAGACTCGATTGTCTTAGCAGAACTAGCAGGTATCACATCGGAACCCTTCAGTTGCCGAAGAACCAAGGAAAGAACACTATGATCCGATGGTTACAAAAACTGATACAGTTTACAAGATTAGGAGAATACCAGATTGATATGGATCTTGATGAATCTGATATGCCCCAAGTGATGATAGATTTGCCCCGAGCGATGAGGACTTTTGATGAATCAGTAACTAGACGTGATTGTTTGTCTTGATCACTGATGAAAGATATTGATAGACTTGATCGATAGAATTTTGATTTACAGACTTTGAATGATGTGCAATACCATGCCCCCTTCGGGATTAAAATTGAAATCTGACAAGAAAAGTCAACGTTATAGTTTAGAAGCATGTTAATTGATTTGAGAAGTGGTTATACACGTCCGAGAATGCATTCTGCATCATTTGGAGGTCCTAGAGACCAAGTTTGACTAGGTTAAACCATGAGTTGACCATAGTTGACCAAGTTGAAATTTTGATAGTTTGATGAAAGCTAATCAGTTAAGTTGAATTATAGATTTCTGTGATGATGGAAGGTTGATTATGCAAGCAGTGAATAAGATAAATGATCTCAGATTTTAATTTTGATCCCGAAAAAGGATTCTACTTGCTGTTTCATTGGAGGAACCTTCGTGTGAGATTCAGCTCTTGTTAGACTTGAAGATGCGATTTGAAGAATCATTTAAGCATTGAAGTTCGTTTAGCCATTGTGAGATCATGCAAACATGCAAAATGCAAAGAGACATGCAAAATGAAATGCAACCTAAGACCTAGGACCTAGTCACTGATCATGTGTCGATTTGTTATCATCATTGAACTTTTAGGTAACCGGATAAATCAATACAATGCCCACTAGCTATGAAACCATACACATATGAATATCAATTTGTATGCGCAAGAATCAATACAACACCCACTGGCTAGGCAACCATGGACATATGAATATTGATTTTGTTTTCGGAATGTCGGATTAGATATAAGCACCAAGGCACAAACGCCAAGATGACCTGAATATCATGTCCATTTTGATATAGCAATTTGTATAAGCATCAAAACATAAATGTCGTGATGACATGAATACACCTTGCATTGCAAACACATCAAACAGTTAAGAGATCATTCTAAATCCAATGTGAATTACCCGTAGTGACCCTTTATCGTTCACATCCTTAGGCAAGATCGCGTTCCATAGTAGGAGAAAGAACTTACTCAAAAAGACAATAGTTAGAACAAACATCCTTGAATTTTTTGGGTATCAATGGTCGAGATACGCATGACCATCCAATTCGAGATAGAGGCTCTTATAGTCGGACACCATTTCAATCTAGAATTTCCAAAGTTGTTAGATTTTCACATACAAGTAGAAGACAAAGAAAATATTATGCCCCAAGTCATCACTCTCTAAATCCTATAAAGGACATCATCAAAGAGCTCGAAGGGACACAATATGCAAAAATCTCAATGCGAATCAGTAAGCATACAAGGAGATAAAAGCATGTAAAAAGCATAGATTGTTTTCAGTTGAGTTTTGATGTTTGATTGCGTTGTTATAGATGCAAAATCCTTTCTGGAGACGAGACTGACTGACTGACTCACATGAAGCTTTAAAGGATTCTAACTGGATAGGACACGTCTAAGATACATTGGAGGCCATAGGATATGACATTGATTGCCCCCAAGTTTGAACATTGATAGGATACAGACGTGCAAGCTGATTGGTGTACAAATCGACTTATTGAAAACTGGAAATGTTGAAACAAACCGGGAGATATGTACAAACTAAAGCAAGACTAAAAGCTGGGAAAGACCAAGATTGTGCTGATAGATGGAGCATTTTGAACAAGTGGCACCCGTTTGCTAGGTTTTCACCATCTTGGTAGAGATTCTATTTTTGATACCAAGGCACCTATTTCCAGGTTTTCACCAAGGCACTTTTTCTTTTTTTTCTTTTTTTTTGTATTTTTTCATTTTTTTCAATTTTTTTGTACTTTTGATATTTTTTGATTTTTTTTGTGAATCATCAAGGCGCCTATTGCTAGGTTTTCACCAAGATGTTCATTTTTTGAGGACTTTTTCTGATTTTTAAAATTTTTTCAGGACATTTTACCATAGACTTTTTATTTTTATTTTTTTGACTAAGATATTTGATGTCCGACTTAGTCATGCTGACTCTCGGTTCGCTGATGGAAGTCCTCATAGGCTCGATTGCATTGAGGTAACAAGCAAGGGCATAGTCACTGAAAAAGGTGTAAACACCATGGCTTGGGTTTGTGGAAGTTTGGTCGATAAGATCAGGGCGTTCGATAGTTAAAGCGGGAAAGGCTTGGGATATGGTGTTCACGGATGGGGATATGTCATCATTGGTCCTAACCTGACGCTCAAGTTCAAAGGTGATATTACAGCTCAAAATGTTTAATTCATGAATAGGCTCAACATCATCATGGGAGTCCTCTTCAGCCATAGGTGGATCCGACACGTTAAGTTCATTGTTTCTCTCTAGACCTACATTGGGTTGAGATACATATTGGTGAATAACATCAATATATTTCTCTGTTATAAGCTCATCTTCTTCTGGAATGGCACCCCATTCATAGTCATTTGACTCAGCTTATGATTCAGGATCTCTAGGAAATCTTAGAAAATGTGTGAAATCAGGATGAATACCCCAAGAAGGATTACCCTCAGTTTCTGACTTGAATTCATATTCATGGGAATCAGTGTCAGAATAACTATCCCCTTCTTCTTGATCAGTTTGATTGCCTTCGAGATTAGTTGGTTCTTGTGGTGCAACCATCTCTTGTGCTATAGTAGGTTCTTGTGTTTCTACTACATTAATTCTTCTGATAGGATCATCTTTATCATCAAGAAGATCTTTGATCTCTTTAGGCAATTTTTCATAGGGGATAAGCTCAGAGCTATCTGAATCATCATCAGAGGATTCTGTTTCTTCTTTCTTAAGAAGGGGTTCTCCTGGTGCAATTTGTTCTATGACATGAGAACAACCACCTTTGAGATGATACGGTTTCTTCTTAAAGCCTAAGCCACCAGTATCTTTGTTGGCTCTACCAATATGTGAAATGGGTGTCACAAGACCCTTTCCGCTGATTCCTAGAGGTCCTTGACCAGAATATCCCATCTTGGCTATCAATTTGTTTCCTGGACCATATGAATTAGAAGGGATTGTAGGTGCTATAGATTCACTAGGTTGAACAATTTTGGATTCAAAATCATCTTTGTATAGCCATGCAAGCACAGCTTCATCTTCTTCAAATTCTTGTTTGGATACTTGCTCCACCACAAAATTTCTTTTGTATGCTTCCATAGGTTCCTTAGGTTCTAATTTAGATTGCTTCAAAGATTGTCCATATGACTTGGGTGAGATAGGGAGAGATGTCAAAGACAAGACTAGCTCTATAGTGTATTCTCCCATCCCATTTTCTTTGATATTGATCTCTTTAGCAATGTCTTCCATCTTGGATGTGGAAGCCACATTTTTTTGCTTGATGGAAGATTCTCTGTTATTAGGTACAAGCTTATCGGCACTTTCCTTCAATGTATTGCAAGTTGTACTCAGATCTGCTGGGATAGTAACTTCTACCCCTTCATAGGGAAATTTCATGCATTGATGGTACGTAGAAGGGATGGCTTGCATTTCATGGATCCAGGGTCTCCCTAGAAGGATATTGTAAGCCAATGGTAGATCAAGCACCTGACATGTGGTATCTTTGATGACCAGACCCACTCAGATGGGTAAGACAATGGTGCCTTTAGAAGCTCTTTCTTGTTCATCATAGGCTTTTATGGTGATCTTCTTTCGAGGATCAATAGCCATCTCTGAGAATCCCAACTGTGTGATTAAGCTGTAAGAACAAATGTTGAGGCCTGCGCCCCCATCTATCAACACACATTTGACTCGACGGTTCTGGATCAAGACTTCTATGTGCAAGGGCTGATTATGTGGGTGACTTAGGGAGTTGTCATCTTCCTCTAAAAAGGAGATATATTGTGGAGATGTTAGATGACCAACCATAGTCTGGAACCTGTCTAGATCTAGATCATTAGGAACATTAGAGCCGAGCAAAGCTTTGTCTAGGATATCTCTGTGAGCTGGAGATATTCGAAGTAACTCAAACATAGAGATTTTGGCATTGGTATGCTGGAGTTGTTGGACGATGCTGTAAGATGTAGGTCTTGTATCCTTTGGATTGGAAGATTTTGAGGCAACCTTCTGTTTAGAAGTAGATGTGAGATTGAAAGGTATCTTAGGGACATTAGATGAACTTGGTGTTTGTCCTTTCAGATGAGCCTGAGCTTGTGATCTGGTAACCGCATTAGCTGAGGAATGACTTCTATCTCTTTGTACAATCGTGATGACATTGCAGCTCTCAGAGAGATATGGTTCAACCATATTGATGACAGCATTGTTTCCAGGGTAGGCATAGTTGAATTTTGCCCCCATGTTAGGTTGAGAAGTGGAAACTCCCTTGCCATGTTGTGGAAATAGTTCTGTAAATGCTGTGTGATCATTATTGCTGGTAGGATTATCGATCGTGATGTCCCCTTGATCTATCAAGTCTTGAATGGTATGCTTCAAGTGGAAGCATCCATTAGTTCTGTGGCCTTTAGTCCGATGGAAAGCACAGAATGCATTATCTTTCCACCAATATGGTTTTGGATCTGGATCAGGGTTTCGGATTGGTGGTAAAGAGATCATGTTATCAGCTATCAGGGTTCTCAAGGCAGATTCCAAAGATTCTCCCAGGGGAGTAAACTTTCATTTATTATCCTATCGTTTGAATGGCTTCTTTGGAGATGGTTCAGCCGATTTTTTCTCTGAAGCTTCAATGGCTTTGGTGGCAAGGGTGAGATTGTAGGCCGGTGCCTTTGATGGGGTGCAGATAGTGTCAACAACACCATCAGAGATGATACCTTTGTTTCTATTCCAGCTCTTGTTTTTATCTTTTGAGCTAGATCCAGATTCAGACTTGTCCTTTTGAAGTGTGATTTCTCCTTTCTTGACAAGTACTTTCTCAATCTTGATTGCATTATCCACCATTTTATCAAAAGATACATGATCTTGCATTTGTAATGGATAATTGACCTCTGGAACAAGGTTATTGATAAAGATTTTAAGTTTCTCCATTTCGGGAATTTGTCTAGCATATAGAGAGAACTTCTTTCTCCACCTCTTGAAGAAAGTTAGGAATGATTCTCCTGGATATTGCTTGAGGTTACAGATATCGATCATGGTCACCGGATGTTGAATATTGTAGGAATATTGTTGATAAAACAATTTAATCAATTCCTCAAAAGTTTTGATCGTAGAAGGTAATCTTGAAAACCACTGAATGGATGCTCCTCCCAAGGATCTAGGAAAAAGATGCATTAGATAAGTCGGTTCATGCATGAATTCCATGGATTGCGTACAGAACTCTCTGACATGATCTTGAGGATCAGAGTGTCCATCATATTTTTCATACTTTGGTATCTCCACTCTTTTTGGGAATGGTGGCATATACAAGTTTTTGTCGAACGGGAAAGGACATAGGGCCTCCATGGAGAACTCCTTGGGTTCCTTCTCCTTCTTAAGATTGTTAAATTCAACTTGTATAGCATGCATCTATTTTGTCATAGCTGTGAGTGGAGTTTCTTCCTCATGTGTGATTATATCATCAACATTAAAGTTGGGAGGAAGCTTAGCCCCTTCCTGGGCTAATTGTAAAAAGTATGCCTTTCTATCCACTTTCAAGAAATGCCTCATCATTCTCTGGAATTCATTGTCATTCTGACATCGATGGATTTCAGAGGGGGTAGGTTCTTGGTCGGCATTGTGTTGAGAATGGTGTCCTTGGGACCCTCCTCCTAGAGAACCGTGGTTTGTCCCTGCTTGAGACATGATAGGAGTTTTTGGGCTCCCTGGAATAGATTGAGGAGGAGTTTGCTGATTACCTCTGTGAGTTGATAAAGGAGGTATGTAACCAGTTTTCAATCGAAAGTTACCGAGACCGTCGTCTTCGTAGATACCTGACTTGATGAGTTGTTCAAGAGTTGGACCCGGGGTATTGGTCAAAAGTAAGTTCTGAGATGTTTCTTCTGATTTCTTGTGTGAAGAAGCTCTGGTCTCCACCATTAACTTTGAATGAAACAGAAGAAAAGGATGAAGACAACTGAAGAACAATTTGATTCGAGAAAATCAGATGATGCAACCTTGTCAAGATTATGATAGTTTTGAAGATCTGATGAGATGTGGGTGAAGGAAACTGTGCCCTGGATGTATGGGATAGATTGCCCAAAAGATAGCGGACACAAGTTCTCAACACTTAGTCTATTTTTGAAGATTGATTGAAGATTGATAGTTATGACAAGGTTTTGACATGAGATAAAAAGGACTCAAATTGATCAAATAGAAGACTAGATCAGTTTCAAAAGATCAAACTCGGAAAATGGTAGAATGCTCAATAACTACTGCTCTGTTCCTGACACAATGATATTTTTGACAGATTCTGGAACTAGGCTGGAAACATTGGATATCTTGCAATTTGACAATTTTTGAAAACTCTCTCAAATTTTTCCAAACGACACTCTGCAGACTCGTACGACACTGGGTAGTCTATGAAATGATAGTTGCTAAACTTGTACGACAGTTGGGTAGAAATGAAATGACAGTTGTAAAATTCGTATGACAGTTGGGTAGCAATGAAATGATAGTTGTAAATATCATACAACAGTTGCTAATAGGATTTTGACTTTCTTGAATTTGCTGGTTTGAAAACTCGTACGACACTGGGTTCTCAATCGTACAACAGATGGGCAATACTAAAACGACACTTGACAAAACTTGTATGACTTTTGACTTTCTGAAATGACTTTTGACTCCAGAAAGAATTTACATCAATTTTTGCAAAATTTAAGGTCTTCAGTTCTGGATTGTTTGCAAATTGTACTGTCCAGATTTTGAAGGTTATACCAGATTTGATCATTTTTAATAGCCAAGTAGATAAACAAGCACGCAGAACAGTAAGCAAGTGATTCCAACCACGTCTAAAAATAATGAACAAGGACAAAATCAACCTTGCCCATGAACAATCAAGTGACCAAATTGTGCTAATCCCTGAGAGTACTAATTGTGTATGTTCTGAAAAGTTTTGCAATAACACACATACCTGAAAGTGAAAAATTGGCCTCTCTAGGGTTTTTAGTAATGGTTTGACTCTGCAACTTTTATTATTGAAAGGGGTGAACTCCAATCCCGGTGCACCAGGGTTTTGACATAGTCTGAGAACTTAATCTTCAAGAGCTGCTAGGGAGATTTGACAACCCAACAATGAACCATACCCGTGGAGATTTCTTCCACAAGGACATTTATATAGCGGTTGTCACTACCATGGAGAAAATGGCTATTACCGCTTGAGGTTCCGTCAAAGTAGTTTTCCCTGTGAAGGGATTGTCCGCTACGGTTAACCCTCTCTAAAGGTGACTCACAGATTTATACCACAAGGGGACTTGGCTCCAGATTCAAGGTTTTGACACCTCTTCACTTTTAACCCAAACAAAGCAAGCAGATTAATCCGACACGCTAAGACAAAGTTTTGTTCCACCAAGGTCTGTGATATCAACTCCACGTGATCTATCAACCTCTCCAGGGAGAGAATATATCAATCAATAAGAGAAGACGCACTAACCAATTTTGATTCACCAAAGCTCATGATATCAACCCTACGTGATCTATCAACCTCTCCGGAGAGAGAATGTGTCGATCAATAAGAGAAGATGCACTAACCAAGTTGAATGTGAAACGCACTAAGTATCCTCCCTACCTACAAGGATTCCGTCGTCAAGGAAGGATTTCGCTAGGAATCCAATCTCTCAAAAATCATGAATAGTGTTCATAGGGCCTAATTACTATGTGAGCACAGATATATTCCCGAAAGTAAATCTACCAAAAGTACCCAAAAAGTAGAAAGAGGAACACTTAACACTTAAAGTGAATATGAGATGAGTTGACAAGGTGGAACACTTAACACCTCACACAAGCTGAAAACGAGTCCCCAACTTAGAAAATAAGTGAGTTCCTAAAAGCACAAAAGGGTTGCCAAGTGGAACACTTAACGCTTCTGTCCTATTGACCCCTCCCCTTTATGGCGCTGAGATTGCAACCACAGGGCGAAAATGAGGGGCTAATAGATTAGCGAGTCCAATAACCCAAGATAGCAATCAAGATCAATCACAAGTACTCTAAGATTACTTAATGAATCCTTAAGGGATCACAACCTAGTATCAAATTATGCAAGTGTGTAGAAATAGATCAAAAGCATGAAAAGATGCACACAAGCTTGACACGTGAGAGATTTATTTTAAGTCTAAATCAAAATATTTTCATAACAAGGAGAATACCTTGTGATCCTCACAACACGCTTAGTATATTTTACTTGATTTTTAGAAATTCTTGTTGAGCTTTTCCATGCAAGCAAGTGACGAACTCTCCAAGAAGCAAACAAGAAAACAAGATATGCAAAATATATTCAAATTATGAAAACCATAGGGTTAGCTCTAAAAATCAATTATTATCACCAATAATAACTATAAATTAACCTAAATGACAACTTATATCATTTATTAAATCATATGAAAAATAAGTGCATACCCATCACAAAATTTTAATTTTTTTGCACTGCATTTGACCTAGTCAACAAGATCTAATTTTTTTGATATGATTTTGGCCACAAAAATAGAAATTTAGAATAGAGACCCCTACTAAAAAATAGAGAGATTTTCAAAAATGCAAAAATTTTAGAAAAATCTCTTCATTTGTGCCCTAGAGACCCGTTTTATCAAAACAGACCAGTTTTTGAAAATTAACTATTTGAGCTATTAAATTGCATCCAAATTTAAAACACAAATAATATAACCCCTATATAATTTGAAGATCTTTCCGAAAATGTAAAAATTTCTAAAAAATATTCTTATTTGCGCTGAAAATTAATTTTTTATGAAAAATCGAAACAAAATTCAAAAAAATTCAAAAACAATTAGAAAATTCTAAATTTTTTATCAAAGCTTCCCTGATATGTTAACAACTTGTAAAAAAAATTTAAGACCAAAAATCCAAGCCGTTTGGGAGATAAAATTAAATCTTTGAAACTTTAGGGTTTTAGCTCCCCAAAAAAATCAAAATCAGCATGCAAAGGTGGGTTACCCCATGGTGGGTGCCAAAAATGTGTGTGTGAATTTTGTACCTGATCTGTAAACACAACACTTCAGTAAAACATTAGAGGTTAGCTATAATCGAAATCATGCAAAATTGAAAACTATCTAACCAAGCGATTTACTGCCTTCTAGTAGGTGCGAGATTGATGTTCTCAGATTGTAATCGAGATCAGTGACCTAAACGACACCTAAATGAAAGATTTGAATGCAAAAGATGGATATGAAATTGAATGCAATTAATCTATATTTTTGATATTTTCTATGCAATAAGAATGATAAAAACTGATATGAATCTATGCTAGATAAAATTGATATGCTATGAATTGATCTATCTAACAATGATATGCAAAGCTATGAAATTCTATGCTATGATATGAAAAATATGCAATTGAAATTGATCTCACAAAGCTTTGAATTCGCAAGTTGATTCTTTCAAGCTCCAATTGTGCAAATTCTCCAAATCTGATATGCTATGATTCCTGTAGAGTAAGTTTGCAATTTGCGAGATGATTGAGAGATGAATTATGAAGAGATGAGCCTTGTTTTTATAGAAATCCAAGGCTTTGGAGGTGCATGAGAAAAAGCCATAAATCACTCAAATAACTCAGGTTGATTTTTGAGTTATTTTTAAATAAAGGATAATTAACTCACAAAAATATGCAAAAGCTAAGTTTTAACTCAAAATAGAGTTTAGCTTTAATTGATAATTGATAGTTGTCTGCTTTTATGATTGTGCATATTTTATTTATGAATTAATTTAATAATAAAGTGATTTATTTCCAACTTAACTGATTTTTGAAATAAAATAATTAATTTATGGGTTAATTAACTATTTTATCAAACTTTTATTAAAAATTATATTATTAAATAATGACAACATGCTTTAATTAATTAAATAAGAATTTAATCAATTATTCCTAGGAATTTTGATTTATTGTCAAAATTAAATAATACAATTAATAATAGATAGAATTAAATTTAATTAAACAATTAAGTGGAAAATATTAAATCTAATTAATTAAATATGAAAATATTCAATTAATCAAACTTTAGGATAAATGTGATTTATTGCCAAATAATTATAAAATTAAAGATAATTATGATGATTAGGAATATTACTAGGAATATTCTCCGATGCAGAATATAAGATAATCAATTAAGATTCAATGATGTTTAGATGTGCCTTAGGTTAGGACTTTGATGTCGATTTCGTTCGAATTGAAGATGTAGGAGATTAATGAACTTATAGCCCATTTTTGGGGTATTACACAGGGGTTCTGTCGCATGATCGCAAGCCGTGGAAATGGCCCTTGCGATCATGTGACAAGACCATTAGACCGCTACATCTGTCACACACCAACCAATAGAACACTACCACTTAGCATCCGGAAGATGCCCCATCACCTGCTACCGGGCCCCAGGGACACGTGGCAAGTGGTCACATGATCGCATGTCAGAAAAGTCTGACATGCAGCCATGCGACAACCAATCATAAGCCACCACATAACCACCAGCGCAATCACCGCCGAAGAGACCCCACCCAAAAAAAACTTTGAAAATCTGAGCCCACCATCACGCGACCGCGTGACTAAGGCAAGCTTAACCGCCAGCTAAGTCGCTAGATGTTAGCCGCTTAACCGCCAGAATCTAGCGACAAGGAGATAACCGTTGGTCGCCAGGTCACGGAATGAAAACTTAACCACCAAGAAACTAAACACTGCAGAGGACTGGGACCCATGCAGATAGATGGCAATTGGTCACATGATCGCATGTCAGAAAAGTCTGACATGTGGCCATGCGATAGCTTATAAGAACATGCCCCCTGCCTCCCCTCTGACACCGGGCCCACTTCACTGAAGAGACGCTTAGAACAAACAAAATCAATGGCAGGCGCATGATCACATGGGGAAAGAATATTCTATGTGATCACACACCGACCGTTGATCTCCTCCCTCTACCACCTTGAAGAAATTGACCCCACATCATCACACTTGCACACCTAAGAAAAAGTAGACCGCCAGGCAACTAAACAAGACTGGGACCCACACGGCTAGGTGGCAAGCGGTCGCATGATCGCATGTCAGAAAAGTCTGACATGCGGCCATGCGACAACCAATCAGGAAGAGTCTGGACCCACCATCCAATCAAACCTGTGCAATTAAGACCTAGGTCAAAAATACACAAAGTTTTCGGCACCAAAAGATAAGTGCACAAAGCTGGAGGGCAAAGGTGAAAAACAAGGAGGGTTTTCAGCAAAAGATCAAAAACACATAGGAATATCGACAGACCGAAAGATAGCAAGGAAGCCGAAAATATCACGGGTTTTCGAAAACACTGTGGGTTTTCAATACTGTGGCAGAATTTTAAAAAATGTTTCCTGCAGACCTTAGAATTTTAATAACTTTCTGGGTTTTGCGAATTAGGTTTAGAACAAAACAATCACCAAACATTCAAATCAAGGGTCTAGTTGCTCAAATCTGGTACCAGAACAACCTATACACTCAATTGCTCAAAAATTTAGAAGCTTGAGAAAATAGGGACCAGGCTTCCATCTTAGCCTTCACTGGCTATTATCTCACTAAGGTCCAATATTATCCACATACTTAATGCTGTACAAATTGCCATTAAACTAAGATTTTTTAGTTTGTAGTTTATAATTCAGGATATTTCCTTTAGCACAATTCCTTAGAGCATATTTCAACAGCAACATCACCTTAAACTGGCTGAAGACATTCATTTACCATCTAAACTAGAATAAAATAGTAAGCTAATGTATTGGGCTACCAAATCCACTATTTTCACAATACCATTATCTATTCTTAGCTATTCTTATATTTAAGAGTAGCGGGAATGAAGATAGCATCCAGTTCCATAGACCATTATTTCCCCATTTGTTTGGTAGGTGAATTCATTATCAAAGTGTTGATCACCCATCACATGTTCAATTGCTCTTCTCGTGGAGTCTGGTAGTGTTTTGAGGATCTGGTTCCATCTTTCTACGAGGATGTGTCCTCTGAAGGCCATGGCTCTATTTCCTTTGGTGTAGAAGGTGAGCAGTCTGGACTCCATGTTTTAAAGTATACCGAAGAAAGGTTGATTTCATACTATGAGGAATGTAATCAAGGCTCTGTTTGAAACTATCAAGGATATGATGGAAGCCTAAGGAAGTTACTAGAAATGTGATCATGTTGAGTTCAATCCTTTGCTGTCGTGGATAGCTTGCAATGATTATTGGTACAGGCCTCCTCTGGAAGTGCTACTAGATTGTTCTAATTTGTTCTTGAATCATAGGAATGATAATATGGTATTCTATAAAAACTTCCTTCCTTTTATAGAAATGATTACACTGTGCTTTGTAAGAGCTTTTGAGAGGGCGCTTGGGGATTTTAAATAACTTATGCTAAATCCTTATGCCCCGAGGCTTAAATGAGTTTTAGTAATGCCATGTTAATCTAGGAATCTAGGTTAAGCTAAAGTAGAGTCTGTTCTAATATTAGAAGATAGTGCTCGACAATTTGGTTAAATAACTATGATGGATATTTATGATTCAAGAGATACACCAGTATCGCTATGGGTGAGGCCCATGTTTTCTTAGATTCCCTAAAAACAAGTTAAGCTAGAATAGCTAATCGGGACCATGTCATCTAAAGACTAAAGAAGCCATAGTATAAATGGCTAATCTAAGGAAGACTACTGCTATTAAGGATTCCAATGAATATTGAGGTTAACTTGAAATACCATTTCCGAGGTGTTTATATTAAATATAAAGGTTTATTGGTAGCTGTATTGCTTAAGGATTAGACTGTCCATAGAAGTGAAGAAGCTTCAGTTACAATCTTCCTAGAGACTCAGTGGTAATTAGTATTTAATTACCTTATTAAATATAAGGTCAAGGCCGTTGTACTTAAGTAATCATGAGTAAAGCAATGTCCTTAATTATGACCATTAATAAGGGTTCTCTAGGAAGTCTATCTTTAGGATGATTAAATATATACCTAGACCATACTATGATTAGTCAACTTAATATACTAAGATTTAACTATATATTGTAATACTACCTCCCATTGATATAATGATCAAGCGTAGTTCTCTCACTTCTTAAATCTTCTATTTATATTTTTCCTTTATTAGCAAGAGAGAGCCTCCTATATTTATATCTCTTACATGTATGTAGATTCCTTAACTTACATCTGAACTTTTCCCGTACTATAGAGGGGTTTAAAGTCTCGCGATACTAAAAATTCATAAAAAGGCTCAGATTCTATACAATGAAGCTTTGAACCCCTGGTTGTCTTATCTTTTTAAGCTTACATTTTCTATCTTAGTCTACTAATTTCAACTAGATTTTATTGATGGAAGCCTTACCTCAACTCTGTCAATCTTATAGTATGTTTAAGCCTAACCTAGGTAGATTCTAAAACTGACGGTTCTAGGAGGTGTCTGTATTTAGTAGGATGATCAGCAAGCTTATCTTCCTTCTTGGTCCTTTTCCTAGATCTACCTTCAAACACTTCTTCAACCCTTAACAAGAGTATTTTTCCATAGTTACCACTCTATTGGCCCCTAGATTGGCTAGCTTGTCAGCCTCTGTGTTACCTTCTCTATAGGTATGTCTGATCTCATAATTTGAAATACTTTTCGTAATTGAATTAATCTCTTCAATTTTTGCGTTCAAGATCCAATTAGGATTTTTCCTAGTGCGGATGGCATTGATGATAATTTGGGAATCTCCTTCAATAATTAATTTATTAATATTGAGATCCCTGCATAATTTAAGCCCCTCTAGTGCTATTGTACATTCTGCCATATTGTTTGTTGTAGGGTTAATGGGTTTCAAGAATCTAGCGATAACTTCTGACTTCCAATTGTGAATGATCCCTTCAATCCCTGCTACCCCAGGATTACCTCGCGATGCTCCATTGAAGTTGAGTTTATACCATCTAGCTTTCGGGGGTAGCCATATACAGGAAGATCTGTCTACTTTGGCTTTAGATCCCCCTTTGCCAAAGAGGGGAGGGATATCTAATTTTGGCCATTTGCATCTGATTCTGTTATCCCAGCTCCTAAAAGAATCTTCCAAATGCTGCGAATCCCTGAGTTTTCTATTAATAATTTCTACTATTGAAGCTTCTATCTTGTTTTTGATTGAGATCCAGGTTAATTTCTGATCCGTAAAAATCCTTCTATTTCTTTCTTTCCATAATTCCCATACAACTATGGAAGGTGCCACTATCCATATATCCTTGAAAAGATTGTCTTTATAGAGTGCAGACCAAGCTTTGAGATTGCTAATTGATCATAATGGGAAGCAGATTTCCATCCTAAGCTTTGATAAAGCCAATTACAACACTCTTGGGAAAAGGGGCAATTTAGGAGAATGTGGTTAACATCCTCAGAATGATTTTCACATAAGGGGCATCTAGATGGTCCCTCGAAACCTAATTTATTGAACCTATTTTGTAGAGCTGCCCATAGAAACATACCAGCTTTAGGAAGACATGCTTTATTCCACAAAGGTTTAATGGTATGTCTATGTTATCCATGTTTTTGTCCCTAATAATAGAATTGTAACCTTCCTTAACTGAGTATTTACCAGTACTTGATCCCATCCATATTAGAATATCTGATCTATTTTTAAGTGTTACTTCTCTCTTATTCAACACCACTAGGAGATTCTATTTTTCTTTCCATCTTTCATCAATTCTATTAAGGACACTCCAACTATCATCTTTCCTTTTGTAAGTAATCCTTGATATATATGCCTAAGACTCTTTTTCATTCTTCCATAAATTCCTCGGTAAAACCTAGTTTGTTTATGGGAGTAAGGCCTACCCACGAGTCATCCCAGAATAACACTTGATCTCCCCTTCCTACATTCCAAGATAGGTATTTGCCAATTATCTCTCTACATTCTTTTATATAATTCCATATCCTTGAACCTTTAACATGTGATTGTGTTCTGAAGATATTAATGGGGTCCCCTTCATGGATGTATTTATGTAATAATATAGATGCCCACTTACTGCTTGAATCTTTATACATTCTCCAAATGAGTTTGGCCCTGAGAGCTTGGTTTTGCCAAAGAAGGTTTTTGATGCCTAGACCTCCTTTTGATATTGGTCTGCATAGATTCTCCCATTTGATAAGAGCAATCTTTTTATCTTCGGAGGGTCCTTGCCAATAGAATTCTTGGAATATTTTATCTAATTCCTTTTTTACGCTGATTGGAAGGGGGAGAACTGACAAGTGATACGTAGGTATAGCTGAGAGTATAGATTTGATCATGGTTGTCCTGCCTGCTTTAGTTAACCACTTCTCTTTCCATGAGCTTTTCTTATTTTGTACTTTAGATAATACTTGTTGCCATGGTTTGGAAGATAAGAGGCCACTGTCCAGGTCAATTCCTAAGTATTTACATGGAAACTTGCCGATTTTGTATCCCATTATACTACAGATATCCTTTTCGATATTTGGGTAGGTATTAATAAAGAAGATTTCTGATTTTGTTGGATTAACATGTTGGTCGGAGGCTTTGGTGTAAGTGTTTAGAATGCTTTTGAATGCTCTCCCTTCCTATCTTTTGGTGGAGCCAGGTAGAATTGTATCATCTGCGAACTGCTGATGGGTAATATTTGGGACATTTTCGGAAGCCTTTAATCCCATGATTTTTCCTTCTACTTGTTGCTTCATAATTGCTCTTCCTAATGCTTCCCCCATAATAACGTAGAGAAAAGGGGACATCGGGTCTCCTTGCCTTATTCCCCTAGATATACTAAAGAAACCTTCTGGTGAGCCATTGATAAGAATGGAAATTCTGGGAGATGAGATGCAATTAAAAATAAGGTTGATCCATTGTTTGGAGAAACTGAAAGCTTCCATACATTTACACAAGAATCTCCAATATACTTTATCGTATGCTTTTTGGATGTCTATTTTCATTAGCATGCTTGGTTCTTTTATAATTTGAGCGGTATGTACTATCTCTTGCGCTATAATAATACCATCCAGAATCGATCTATTAGGTACAAAACCCATCTATTCTTCAAAGATAATTCTTGGGAGGACGGTTTTGAGTCTATTTGCTAAACACTTTGAGAGGATCTTATAGATGGTATTACATAGGGAGATAGGTCTAAAGTCCCCTGGTTCCATACTTTCATTTTTCTTTGGAATTAAGGTGAAGAAGGTGTTGTTGATTTCACTTAAAAGAGCTCCTGAGTTTCTAGTGGCTTCCACTGCTTGCCATACCTCTACTCCAACAAAATGCCAACACTTTTGGAAAAATCATGCTTGAAAGCCATCTAGGCCTGGAGCTTTATCTGGATGGAGTTGAAATACTGCTACTCTTACCTCTTCTAAAGATAGCTTGTTATTTAGTATTTTATTGTCCACTTCCATAATCAATTTTGGAATGGCTTTAAGCATTTCTTTTTGGGTATTGAGATCTGAAGCTTCTAGTGAATTGAGAAGGGACTAATAAAAATTTGTAAGAACCTCTAAAATCTTTCCAGGGTCCTCTTTTGTCGATCCCTCACCCGTATTAATTCTGGCTATTCTGTTAATGTTCCTTTTGAAATTGGTTGTGTTATGGAAGAATTTAGTATTGCTATCCCCCTCTTTAAGCCATGACTCCCTGGACTTTTGCTTCCAGAATATCTCCTCTTTGAGGAGAATGTCATTGTACTTAGCCATTAGCTCCTTTTCCTTGTGGTAGCTAAGGGCATTCATTCCTTGTTCTATTACTGTATTATTGAGGTCAGTTAGTTCTTGTTCTACCTGAGCTTTTTCTTTAAATATGTTATTAAAGTGATTCTTATTCCATTTTAACATTTTATGTTTGATAGCTTTTAATTTCATTTTAAGCAAAACATTTTCGACCCTTTAACCGACACTTGTCCCCACCATTCTTCTAAAAGATTTATGAATTCCGGGTTCTGGAACCACATAAATTCAAACTTAAATGGGCTTCTTGTTGGTTTAGAATTTTCTATAATGGAAAGTCTAACTAGGAAGTGATCTGATCCTACTTTTGGTAATATTTCAGTATTGACTGTTTGATTAAAATTCCTAGGATTCATTCTAGTAAAAAATCTATCTAGTTTTTCAACTATGTAGCTGAAACCCTCTCTTCTATTATTCCATGTGTAAATTCCATTACTTGTATTTAAGCTTATTAGATGATTATCCATAGCCCACTTGCTAAAATCCTTATGAGCTTGTGATATATATTGTGAGCCTCCGTATTTTTCTTTGAGATTTAGGATAGCATTGAAATCCCCTCCAATGATGAATGGTTGTTCTAGATTATCAGCTAGAAGACTTTGTAATTCTGACCAGACTTTTCTCTTTTCCTCATTCGAGATAGGTCCATATACATTGGTCCAGTTGAATTTTAAATCAGATTTCAGGCTTTTAATTGTTAATGTCATCCAGTTAGCATTAGTGTGTGTGAGTAGTGCTATTGATTTACGGGGATCCCATAGTACTGCCAAACCACCTGAGAAACCTACTGCTGGAACATATTCTGATTTCCAAATACCAAGTTTTTTGCTGAACTTGATGCTTTCCTCTTTATTAAACTTTGTTTCCTGTATCAAGATTATTTCTGAATCAAAGTCTCTTAGGTATCTTTTAATTAAGTGTTGTTTGTTGGGGGCATTTAAACCCCTAACATTCCAAGTAGTGACTTTCATTTCTCTTTGGGAAGGATCTTCCCCTTCCCTATATTCAGGATATCTGCTATTTTAATTTGGTTACCTGCATTACCATCCAAATTTCTCAGCTCAACCACTGACTTTCTCCCTCTTTTCTTTTTATGTTTATTAATATTAGGTGTGCTAAGACTACCTCTGTTCATAGCTAATCCTAGTTCTCTGTTCTCATTAGTTATTCCAAATAGGCCTTCAATTGCATCTTTAACCAAGGTTTCTTCTCTCCCATCCCTTATCTTTGGAGATACCCAGTCATCCAGGTCTTTTTGTGCATCTACGGGGAGATCTGAGGGAACAACCCTATCAATGAGTTCTTTACCATATATCTCTATTAGCTCTTCAGTTGTTCCTGATATATCCAGATTTAACTCTTCTAATTCTAAAGGGATTAAAACACCTTGTTCCCCTTCTTCTGATTTTTTAATATTTATGTTTTTTATATAAGTTATATCAACCTCCTCTACACCCAGCTTGTCTATATCTTCTTTTCGTGTGTCTGGATGTTTTTCTGGATATTCTGCAAGGGATTTTTCTGAAACTTCTGTATCCAAGGGTATATGAAGGAGAGGTTGTTCAAGCCTGTTTTCCTGATCCCTACTTTCTTCTACAATACACTCCTGTATTTGTTTAATTAAAATTTCCTTTTGGGATTTCAATTCCTCGAAGTCGCATATATTGTCCAAGAAACTATCTGTTAAATCCTCAGGTAGAGACACTCCCAGGTAATTGATGATTTGATTTATCTCTTCTTCTGTTTTGTTTACCTAATCTACTAGTTCTACCACTTTAGCACGCTCAGGTTCCAAAAGTAATTCTATTTGAAAATTCGTTTGATCTCTTTCCTCTTGTTGGTAGATTTTGTTATCCTTTTTTCTGGACTCTATTTGCATTAATTTTTTGTCCCTGCTAAGCACACTATCCGATTTTTGTCTAATAGTGTCTTGTGCATTTTTCCTTAAAGATAACCAGGTCTCATCTATTTGTTGATTTTCTAAAATGTTGATAGGGGTATTAACACTCTATTCCTTTTGGTCATCTTGATCCTTTGATGTTTCGTTCACCATCGTTGGGTAAGACGAATTGTTGGCTAAATCTTGCTCCTTTGGGGTTCTACATATAAATCCTCCTCTATTGCTACAGAGACAGATCTCAATATCTTTGTTAGGTTGGGAGGCACAATTTGTGTTTTTATGAGCTTCTGATGTATTTTTATTACTTTCAATAAAGTTTTCTACTATTATTGGGTTAATAATTACAGTGTTATGGTTAAAACATAATTTAATGGGGGGTATATATTTTTGGTGATGATACATCTCTACAATGATTATTTTATCAGCCTGTAGAGGTGTTTCCTTAGCAGTTCTTTTAAAACTACCTATTTTATTGCCAATTAAACGAAGTGTTTCTCTACAAGATAATTCCAAAGGCAAATTTTTAAGGATGATAGCTTTTTCTAGAATGAAATCTTTTAAACGTAATGGATTGAATATAGGCATCCAGTCAAAAAAGGAAAAAGGTAGATTTCTGAACTTCAAAGATTTTTTGCTCATAATTCTTTCTTTCAGGGATTCATTATGACAGTTAATGTATAAAAAATTATCTTTGAGAATTTTTATACTTACCTCTCCCAGGAGTTCTATCGCTAATCCACTTATCACTTCCTTTATTGATACACCAGTTCCTTTCCAATAGCAAATCATACTTGCTTCAGCTAAAAGCTTTTGCTGCTGCATAATCTTATTGTAATCTAATGAAATTATCTCACCATGTGTTTTACCTATTATTTCTTTGCTGAGGCGCCTATGAGGAGGCGTATAAGATGTATTGATGGTGTCACGATGAAGACTTTCTGCTATCCAGTCATGATTATTTATATTTTCTGCAGCATTACCAAATGTGGGTCTCTCAAACCTTCTCCGGTGGGGAGGGCTATATTTATTATTGTTGTTCAGATTGTAGCTAACAGCAGATTTGTCACAAATACTTTGCTCCTTCAATCCTTCATAAAAGATGAGGGTTTTAATAGAACAAGGGTAAATATCTTTGGATGTTGTTTGGGATTCATCTTTCTTCAAATATCCATCTCTATAGCCCTTTTCCCCTACAACCCTATCCCTTTTATGGGGGGGAGTGTATGATTTAACTTTGTTATCAACCTCCTTGAGCCTTCCAAAGGAATTATTCATGGAAATTTTGAAAGGACTTAGAGGCTTGGACTGTTTTAAAACCTTTTTTTGCCTCTAACCACCTTCCATTCCGAATTTTGCTTTGTCAATTTCTCAGGGAGTTCCTCTTCCTTGCCCTTAATCATATGTCTTATGGAAGATCGTTCAAAAGGCCTTTCGGGATGTATTTGTATAGATACAGCCCGGCCTTCTCTTTTCATATATGTGGGATTACCAATCATATGATGTATTTGTTCAGCCTTTCCTTCCTCAGCGATCCTTTGACCCAGTGCTTGCCTTGCATACTTGGTTTCCGAAAAAACCTTCAATTGCCAGTCCAAAAGATGGACTGAGAAGAATTTATGTCTATAATCCCTAACCCTAGGAGGGATTCTATTGTATGGGCTCGCCTTTATGCATAGATTCGGAACCATAGCCGCACTCCTATGTGAATCTACCCTAGATTCTGTCATATTCCTATTAGATGGTGAGGTCATTTCCTTACCGCAATTGATCTATGAAGTTTCAAGGAGGGAAGGCTTGGCTCCTGTTCCTTTATTGCTTACTAATTTTTCCATACCTTCGCTATTAGCTTTTTCCTTCTGTTTGACAATGAATTCTCTTAGGTGATCATAAGAGGGATGCGGCTGTTCCTTTATCCGACATTCATTCTTTTTATGTCCATAATTCCAATAGTTGAAATAGTACCCCGTAAATTCTGCATATTTACTTTGAGTTTTTCCTTCCCCTGGGTTCTTTCTACATTTATCCGCCCTTTGATTGTCATGGCAATTCTTATTTACATCCTTCACCGTCCGCAGAGTATCATGAATAAGACCTAGATTTATTTGCCTCTGCTAAAAAAAAGCCTTCCTTTTTGTGTGAGATTTTTGCATTTTCGCTATTTAGCAGAGACACTCAATATAAATATAATATTAATATAATCTATAATATTAATTAATAATATTAGTTAATAATAATCAATCATTGTAATTTATTAATTAATATATAATTGATGATAATATTAATTCATATTAATATTTAATTAATCAATATAATATTAAAATTAATCTATAATATAATATTGATCATTAATATTAATCTATATAATATAAATATTAATCTATTATAACCTATCAATATTAATAATCAACATTAAATAATATGCAATTACTATTATTAATATATATCAATATATTATTAATCAAAGTTCATCATATTATCCATGAGTATTAATAACAATCAAATCAGAGAATATCTAATTACTAACTAGCCATCTGCGACAGCACAAAGGTCATGTCTATTGCTTTAAACAATATGTCCCCTTCTACGCACGGGAGTATAAGAGTGGGTTGAAAAATCAAGCAAGGCATGGAGAGGAAGATAGAAATAAGGTATTACGTATAAGCTACACATAACATTATATTACATCATATATGACCGATAAAATAGTAAGGGATCCTTAATGGATATCGCATACTTGATCTGATATAAATAGATTGGAAAAGATCAAAATAGAATCAATGAAGGATGATCAAGGAAGATCCTAAAGGTAAGAGAGTATTTAAAAGATAACCAGTGGAGAAATAAGGTGCAGGATATATATGTAAACAGAAGGGAATCGTAGATGGAGTACGTACCAATCAGAAATAGAAATATTATATCATGGAAGATCGATACAAAGATGAGTTCGGTTGATCAGAGAAAGTATATTGTGTGTTCATTGTGTGACAACATTTGGGTATGCTGTAACTTGATCCATAAACCAATACAGGTCTACAAAATTTTGTATTAAGAGATAAGAGGCCAATATATATACGGTTTAATAAATAAATAAATATATATATATATATCAGATATAATAGTTAAATCAGAGAAGATATATCTATATTGGGGTGTTGTATATATATATAAAATATATATACATATATATTTATATAAACCTTATAATAATGATGAAAGTAGAATATATATATATATATATATATATATATATATATATATATATATAATATTAATGAAATCAGAAATATACATATACTTATGAGTCATTAATATATTTACTTAGTCTATTCCTTGTTCATTCACTAACTTCAGTTAACGGGATAGGGAGTGCATGTAGGAAGAGGCAGGTAAATCGGTCACATGGTGGAAAGATTCTAAGATAGGTAGAACCTTGAGGGAATCCAGTTGGAGACTGTGCATGCATCCTAGCACAATAAATCTTCCATCATTCTTAAGATCTGTGATTAGGAGTGAAGTAAGGAATGAGAGCTTAAGCATAAATTATGAATTAGAGACTATTCTTATTATGATAGCTATTGATTCATTCTCTAAGTACGATTCAAACCCAAATTGGGAATTTTTGAGAGAAAATTAGGTAAGGCCCTATTAGGGATCATTACATTCTCTAAATCTATTGGTTGTACTGGGCATTACTAGATCGATCTTTTGGTACAATGACAACTGCTAGTTGTAACAAGTGGTATAAGAGATTGGTCACATGTTTGAATCCCCTTAGGTGATGTTGAGGGGAATTGTTTGACTAACATCCAACATCCCCATTTGGGATTTGTGACATGTTTTAACATCCTCATGTGTCTTCTATAAGTCTATTGGTTGTATGAGACACTAACAGGTCAATATTTTGGTGCAACGACAACCACTAGTTATAACATAAGTATTAGTTCTTATAATAAATAACATAGCGAGCTTTATTTTTTATTTCTTCCTTATGAATAATGGTCCTATTTATGATTAATTTCTTATAAATAATGTGTATGAATATTAAATTATTATGTAAACCTTTATTTAGAGAAAACATGTAATAATGTGTAACTCTTATATGTTTATGGTAGTCAATCATGGTAGGGGTAATAACAGAATACAAGGAGGGAGAAATATTTTTGAGTCCTTCTAAGCATGAGGTCAAGGGGGTGTAAGGATGTCCTGCCCTTGGGATTAGAAAGGAAAAATGCTTCAGACAACCTATTGTAGTTTCCTCAAAATATTACATTGGTTGTCCATTATGTTAAGGAGCTCTAACCATAGGATGGAGGATAAGTGTGATGTTTAGGGAACCCTAGCAATGACATTGACATATCTAGTGTATTACTTTAGTGGGATCATGACGAGTTACTTCTAAACTCTGGGCATAATGTTTTTTATATTAGAGTAGAGCAACAAAATCTTGTTGGAGATTTGCACAACATTGGAAACTTACCCAGCTACATTCAAAGGCTCTATCAACTCTATCAACTTGCATCCAAGAGAGTTAAGGAGGTAGTAGAGGTAGTACTTGTAGTCATGGTGTTGTATGCACCTTAAAATGGTCACCTAGACTATGGGGCCCCATTCTTCAATTTATCAATTGACGGAACCAATTTATCAATTTCCTGAATCAATGTCTTGCAATATTTTCAATTCAAATCAATTTCCTTGATCAAATCATAATTAATTCAATTATTTTAATATTTCCTAAGGTTTGATCATTTATCCTAAGTCTCATTTAATTAAAAGAACATGCTCCCTTTTAATTAAATAAAAATCTATTTTTAAACAAATAAATAAATATTTTAATTAAATAATGGAAATCACTTTGCTAAAAATAATAAAATAAAAAGAAAAAGAAAAGTGCACTTTCCAATGAGATAGAATCTTTTGACTTTTTGAAAAAGGTTTTTGCCTCTTTATCTCAACCACTCATTATTTTGCATCTTAATCATGTCTATTAATTTTTGTCTCTTGAGATTCTTGAGCACATGGATCAACCAAGATTTAATCTCCACCACTGCTCATTTTTTTTTGCCTCTTAATCTTGACCGTCCATTCATTTCTAAATATTTTATAAGGAATCCTCTCCTTCTCATTTAGGGATCAAGATTTTATGTTATTGTTATGCTGCAAGTTTGGAGAGAGATTTTGGAAGAGAGTTTGAGCACTTGAGCTTGAACATTGCAACTTCTCTTTTCTTGTCTTCTTCTCTCATGCCTCCATGGCAATCCATTTGGATTACTCTTGCAATTTCATGTTAGATTAGATTCATATTTCATTTCATAGAATAATCTTCCATGCATATTTGCTTTCATAGATTAGTTTAATTTCATGCATTGTTATCATATGGAATAGCTTCCATTTTCATTTGCATGCATATTTGATGATCATGGAGACTAGCACTCTTGCTTTTCCTCTTTGAATCTCTCATTTTATGGTGTACTTGCATGGGCACAAACTAGATCTAAACTGAGGACCTCCATTATTAACCCTTGCACTCCATGAATAGCTATGAGTCGTCATTTGAGACCTCATTCTTGAATAATCTTGGATATAATGACTCGTAGAAGTGTGTCAACATTTTAGCACACATTTTTGGCACCCACCGTGGTGCCGATGCTTCTGATTTTCCTTCATTTTATTTAAATTTTCAGATTTTCTAATCTTTACATGGTTATTTTACTGAAGGTTTTCAAGCCTAACCCTTCTGCAAATTTGCTTGAAGACAAAAACCTAAGATTTTTTGAAAGATTTGATTATATATTTTAAATGGTTGTGAGTTTGGGTCTATATTTTTTTTTGCAGGTGGGGGATCATCATAGTATGTCTCAATCATGGATTTTTTATGATTTTTAATGAAAATTCATTTCTAGTTGCAAATCTCCATATTTTTTCAAAAAATTTATATTTTTGAAAAGGCCGAAGAATTTTACAGATGGCATGTTCTTTGAGTTTTTTATTGTGATGCACGAATATGGCTCAAAAATTCAATCTTTAAAAACTGGTATGTTCTGATAAATCAGGTCCCTAGGGCACAAATTAAAGAATTTTTCTAAAAATTTTACATTTTTTTAATGCTCTCTATTTTTTAGTAGGGGTCTCTATTTTGCATTTCTATTTTTGTGGCCGAAATCATATAAAAAAAAATAGATCTTGTTGACTAGGTCAAATGCAAAAAAAAAAAAAAAATTTTGATGAGTATGCACTTATTTTTCACATGGTTCAATGCATGATATGAGTTATCATTTGGATTATTTATTGGTTATTATTGCTCCTAACAATTAATTTTTAGATCTAACCCTAGGGTTTGCATAAGTTGAATATATGTTGCATATTTTATTTGCTTGTTTGCTTGTCTTGCTTGTTGGAGAGTTCGTGGCTTGCTTGCACAGAAAATCTTAACAAAAATAAAAATAAGGTAAAATCTACTAAGTGCGTTTCTTTGGACTTGAGGTATTTTGTTGCATCTCTATAAAATATAGATTTTGGAAATAAAAATGAACCTCTCATGTGTTTGACTTGAGTGTTTCTTTCTTTCATAGATCACATTTTCAATTTTTACTCTAAAGGAAAGAATGAATCTTGATTTTCTTTCTTGCATATATGTTTCACATAGTAATTAGGCTCTATGAACACTATTTGTGGCATTATTGAGAGAGTGGGCTTCATTCACTTGTCTTACATGCGAATCTCTTCTTGATGATAGAACCCCTTGTAGGTAGGGAAGGACTTGTTATCATCTCATTGTCCTACTTGGTTTAGTCTTCAACACTTTATGGTACATTCTCTCTTGGTCCCATTTAGAGAGATCAGTAGTCATTGTTGTTGGCATGCAAACCTTGGTGAGGTGATTTAAACTTAGTGTGTCAATTAATTTTCTTGCTATATTTTGGTGAGGTGAAGAGGCTAGAGGAGTATGCTCTGTTCCTTTTTGGGCACATCAAAAAATTAGAACCCTTGAATCCAAGTTAAGTCCCCATGTGGTCCATATTGTGAGTCTTCCTTGTTAGAGAGGGTTAACTGTAGTGGACACTCCCTTTATTGGTTAAACCACGTGGATGGAACCTCAAGTGGTATTAGTCATTCTTTCCGTGGAGAAACAACCGCTATATAAATATCCTTGTGGAAGAAATCTCCACAGGTGTGGTCTCTTGTTGGGCTATCAGATCTCCTCAGCAGCTCTTGATTGATTAAATTCTTGGACTATGTCAAAACCTCGGTGCGCCAGGATTGGATTTTTCCCACTTGAAATTGCAAGAGTTTTAGAGTTGACCATTACTACAAACCATAGTGAAACCAACTTTTTTTTTCTAAGACTATGTGCATGACTGAAAAACACTTTGAGAACATACACAAGTACAGTCCTTAGGAAGTAGAATACTACGTCACTATTCTTGTTTATGCGCAAGGTTTCTTTGTCCCTTGCTCATTGTTTGAAGACAATTGTTTGCTTGAACTCCCTGATTATTGTCTTGTGTGCCTGATTAATGATAAGAATATGTTAATGCATCGATTGGTCAATTAAAATGAACAAAAACTAAGTTCCCGAGTTGAAAAACCAACTTTTTACAACCTGCTTGATTTTCTATCCTATCATTTCCAGTCTTCCTCGGTCGATCCAAGTCAGATCAAGTCACTTACCCCGTTGTTAGAAGCCTATTTTCACCTTGGATTCTTGCGTTTTGACCTCTTGAACTAGTAATCTTTGATTTCACGAGTGACCTTGCTTGGAGTCAGTGAGCTAGAAAATATCCTTTTTGAGAAGATAAACCTTTGGATCCTTTGATACCACACTTGGAGATTTTAAGTAATCTCTTGTCCATTCACTTCCATATAAATTGAAATTCAATCAATATAACTTGGGTAAATCATCCTCTTTATCCATATGTGTTAGGGTATTCACCCGTTGAGTGGGCACCTCTGTGGTAGTTTTGGTTTATGCCTCTTGCAAAATTCTATCTTATCACCTCTCTTATGGACAAGTGAGTGCTTTTACTATCCTAGTTTGGTGCCAACATTTCTTAGGGTCATCCTATCACCTAGTACCTTTTAGTTCATGTCGGTTACAACAAGATATCAATTATATCAAGGAAAGAGACCTTAAGAAGTCTTTGACCAATTACCCTTAGTTCAAACTCACCGAAAATGTAAGGGAAAAGAACCCATATTTGATCAATCACCCAAGAACAACTCAGAAGTTTGGTTTGATCCTAAGAGTAACCTTAGTGAGTTGAGTACACCCTTAACATCTTGTCACTCAGATATGGATATGAGTTACACAATGACTCGATGAGAGAGGGAAGAAATAGATAAATGCCTTGATGACATATTTGAAAACCATATTGATAACATTTCATTTGGAAATTCCTCTCGTGAACATCAACTAGTCTCACCCCTTTTCTCAACTAGATATTTGGATTCTCACCAAAGGGCTGAAAGAGAGAAGAGGCAAGCCTATCAAGAAGAACAATCACAACATGAAAACCAAGATAATGAACCCTATGACACTCATGTGAATGCAGCATACACCAATGACTTGTTTAGACATTCAAGACCAAGTTCACCACTCAAAACAACTGCAAGATACATGAGTGAAAGACTTAAGAGAATTGAGTATGAAATAAAATCCTTCCTAGATGAACAAGCTGAAAAGGAAGAGCAATTTAGAATCCTAGAGTCAGAGAGACAAGCCTTGTTGGAGATAGAAAAGAGAGCCTTCTAGGAAGAGCAGGATAGACTCTTGGCCCAACAACTTAATGATCAATTTAACAACATGCGTGTTGGTGGTGGAAATAGATCTCCTCCATCCACTCCTCCTAAGACTCCACGAAGTGGAAGACGTTCAAGAACACCTTCATGATCTCCTAGCCCTAGAGGAAGAAGGGCTTTACAACATGATCATTATAGGAGATGAACACCTCTTAGGAACACAATACAACCTTCACAATGTGCTCACCATGGTTCACAATATGGGGGTAGTAGCTCAAGTTTTGATCTCAACTCTGAAGACTTCATGAAGATACAACAAGAACCACTCTTCCAACAGTATGTGGAGAGATACTTAGAGAAAAACAAAGGCAAGTTCCTAGAGAGTTTAATCAACAAGGGTGCTAGAGTTCCTAGAAGAAAGGTCCATCTCAAGAAGAAGAGATCAAACAAATTAAGAGTATGATGGAAAAGATGTTGGCACCCAAGAGTTCATTCTCACTTGATTCAATTTTTCCTAATCCTTTTGACAAAAGTGTTAACATGAAAGACTTCCCTAGAAAGGTTGAAATCCCTCAATATGACAAGTACAATGGGAATGGAAACCCACATGATCATGTGCGTCAATTCTATACCATGAGTTTTGAGTTCCATCAAGATGACTCATACCTCATGACATTGTTCCCAAGGATTCTTAAGGATCAAGCAATAGAATGGTTCACCAACATAACTCCCCCCATTAAGAATTTCAAAGAGCTCATCCATAGATTTTTCCAACACTTTGCATACAACCTTTCAAGATCTGTCACCATGTTGGACTTATGAAACTTAAAGAAAAATCAAGGGGAATCCTTTGTCACTTTCTTGCAAAGGTGGACACGAAAATGCTCTCACTACTCTAGGACCATTCCTGAAAATGAGAAGATTGACATCCTTGTTAGTAACTTGGTTCCCAAAATGCAGTATGAAGTTAGGAAGATGGTTTTTTATTCCTTTGACACCATGGTTGAAACCACATGTAGGATTGAGGATGTTTTGATATAACAAGGAATTTTGACCAAACATGCAAACAAAAACAAAAAAAATGGTCAAAATAACAACTCTAACAAGGATAAAGGAAAGAAATCACATTGGAATAGGAACAAAAAAGTGGTAAATGATGGGGTTGTTGACTCCTCTCAACCCAAAGATCAAGTTGTTCTCCACTTGTCTAGTGATGTTCAAGCCATGAAACTCAACACATAAAATCAACAAGAGCACAAACCAAGACACCAAGATAAGCCTAAGAAAGAGAGACGTCAATTTTCAAAACTGGGTGATTCATATGAGGATGTCTTGAAAACACTCATTGCCAACAACCCTGTACATCCTCAAGATCCCACAAAGCATTATATACCTGATGTTAAGCCACATTGGTGGGATGAGAAAGCCTTTTGCAAGTTTCACAATGGCATTGGACATGATATTGAAAACTGTTGGAAACTTAAACATATCATCCAAGATCTCATTGAGAATGGAAAACTTAAGGTATATGGATTGAACACCAATGTCGACCATAAGGCATTCAAAGAACCTTTTCCCAAGTATGAGAAGGGGGAAACCTCTAAACCTAAGAATGGCAAGGTTGAGGTCAATTACACTTACATAGATGTAGAGAATTTTGTCAACATGCTTGAAGTTGTAGAAGAGAATGTCAACATGATGAGGAATAAAGATCCCTATGGTTATGATCTAGACATGGACTCTCCTCCTATCTTTGATGAAGAACCCATCCCGGTGCTAAGGGGTCCTCACTCATGAGTGTCATCTAAAATTCTCAATGATGTCATATGAAGTCAAGGTCTGCTTGTCATTAGAGGACCCAGTTCAATTCAACCAAGTAAACCAAAGCAAGTGACATCCAAGAATGTCACCTCAAAACCAGCAGTCAATCCTAAGTTGAGCTATAATCTTTTTGATCAGTTACAAAGAACCCCAACTCATATTTCAATCTTTGAGCTTTTAGAGTTGTCTCTGAGACACAAGCAAGTCCTTGAGGATGCTTTGTGCTCAGCAAACATCCCCAACAACTTAGACATTGATCAATTCCAGAACATGGTTAACCATATTGCTAGCCCTCATTACCTTACCTTTTCAGAGGATGATGATAAAGCTTTGAGCCACCCACACAATCTCGCTCTTCATATTGAGGTCATAATCCATAAAATTAGTGTTAGGTGCATTTTGATAGATGGGGGTGCTGGGCTTAATATTTGTTCATTGAGTCTTTTGAAGATGTTGGGTTATTCTGAACAAGTTATAGATACCAGAAAAAAGATCACTATCAAAGTCTATGATGAGGCGGAAAGAATTTCCAAGGGGTTGGTCATCCTACCTATTAGGATTGGCCCTATTGCAAAAGATATTTTATTCCAAATAGTTGACATTCCCCCCTTACGTACAATATCTTACTTGGTAGACTATGGATTCATGATATGCAAGCAATGCCATCTACCTATCATTAGTGTGTTAAGTTCCCCTACAATGGAACAAAGATTTGTATACCTGGGGATAACACTTTATCTATTAACTCAGTTTCAGTGAGTGCTCATGTTCCCCTCAATAGAGAAGCATAAGACTTTAATGCAACTTTAGCTAAATGTAAAGACAAGTTCAAGTCAGTAGACCTTGGCATGGGGGGGTATCAACTCAAATCCCTCACAGCACTAGTTGTTTCACCTAGGTCTTATGGAAAGACTTCACAAGAAATGAGACCTTTCTCTATAGCTATAACTTTATTTGGCACGTTTTTGGAGTCCTCAGTGCTTATTGAAGATGAGAAAGAAGAGGTGGTTGTTAAAGATTGGATTTATAGAGAAGAGAAATACATGCACAATGGGAACTTCTCTCCCTCTCCTAAGGCTTATGGAAGAGGGTACACTTTTGTCAAATAGATGGGCTAGCCTAGACATGGCCCTCTTAGTCACAGATTGGATGCTAGAGCTAAACCCCTTGATCATGATCTTTTTGGACGCAAGTCTAAGAAGATGGCTGGTCTAGGATTTGTGAATCGCAACAAGAACACTAATCCTATCCTTGATGAGTCAGATAGTGAAGATGAATCAGAATACATACCTAAATTGACAAATCAGCAAGATATGTTTGAAGATTGGGTCTCTTCCACTAATCTCCTTTGGGGAGATTTGGATAGTCCAGTCACTCATGAGACAGTTGCAACCTTAGAAAAAAATGAATCAGATGTAGAAGATCCTATCTAAGAACATCAATGCAAGAATATTGTTAATTTGATGGAGAGAGAAAGTTTTACCCTTGATGACATTAGAACTTCCACATCAAGATATCCTAAACCTTCATGGTGTAAACATCCTAGTCAAAGTTCAAAAACAAGTTCATATGAGTTTGAATGGGACTCCTTCTCAGAGCCTTCCAAAATGATTATGAGATAACCTGTTACTTGAATGCCATCGAACCCGTAGTCTCTTCCACCAGTGAACTGGCTACCAACATCACAGAGCCAAACATCAAGTACCTTAGTCACAAAATAAAAAGAAAAGAAAATCAAAAGAATAAGAGTTTTGATGCGAAAACCACTATGTGGCAGTGTCAAAACCAAAAAAAGTAAAAATAAATGACATATCCAAGGGTGAAAACCTCTCTGAGGTGCCTAAGGATGAGGTACTTGATCATCTCCCTAGCTACTTTCAAGATAGATCTTCAATGCTTATCGAACTAACATAAATAGTCAATTTGGGTACAGATGAGGCTCCACAGATAGTACACTTGGCTTAGTCCTTGTCACCATAAGAAAAAGAAGCTAAAACTAAGTTCTTACAAAAAAAGAAGATCAACTTTGCATGGACTTATTCAAATATGCCAAGGTTGGACACTAATATTATCATGCATCACTTGTCCATAGCTTCAGAATTCAAACTAGTTAAACATAAATTGAGAAAGATGCATCCTCACATAGCTCTCCTAGTCAAAGTAGAATTAGAGAAACTCCTTGGTGCAGGATTCATAAGAGCTATTGACTATGCTGAATGGATATCAAACATTGTGCCAATTTCCAAACATGACAAATCCATTCAAATTTGCACAAAATTATAGAGATGTCAATAGAGCATGCCCAAAGGATGACTTTCCACTTCCCAATATAGACATGATAGTAGACATGACAGTGGGTTATGAGATTTATTCCTTGATGGATGGTTTTTTTGGATATAATCAGATTAAGATAGCTCCTAAAAATCAAGAAAAGACTGCATTCACTTATGCATGGGGTACCTATTGTTAAAACATTATGCCTTTTGGATTAAAAAATACAAGAGCCACCTATCAATGAGCTATGACAACCATTTTTCATGACATGATGCATAAAAACATGGAAGATTATGTGGATGACACCTTGGCCAAGTCTAAGAAAAGAGACACACAGTTAGATGATTTAGAAGTCATTCTAGATTGCATGAAACAATTTCAACTAAGGTTAAATCCTAAAAAGTGTGCATTTGGTGCGACCTCTGGAAAACTACTAGGATTCATCATTTGAGAAAAAGGAATAGAGGTATACCCTAAAAAAGCCCAAGCAATCATAGATATGCCACCTCCTAGAAGTATTAGTCAAATGAGGAGTCCTTAAGGATGTCTTCAATCCATAAGGAGATTCATTTCATAGTTGGCAGATAGAGCTCAACCTTTCAACAAGAACTTACACAAAGGAGTCAAATGTGTTTGGAATGAGGATTGTTAAAAGAGAATAGATCAAATCAAGAAATACTTGGCAAATCCTCCCATTTTAATGCCTCCTATCCCAGGGAAACCACTTATTCTATACATTTCAATGACATAATCTTCCTTGGGGGCATTACTAGCTCAACTTGATGAACATGGGAAAGAAAGAACAATATACTACATTAGCCGCACTCTTGTTTCATATAAGGTTAACTACACCAGCATTGAGAAAGCTTACCTTGCAGTTTTGTTTGCTTCTCAAAAGTTGTGACATTACATGCTTGTGCACACTATACACCTCATAGAAAAAATAGATCCACTTAAGCATTTACTAGGTAAGGCTTCCCTCACAGGTAGACTTGCTAAATGGATGATAATCCTTTTAGAGTTTGACATAGACTACATTGAGCATAAAGAAATCAAAGGACAAGCCATAGCAGATCAATTGGCTAATTTCCCAATACAAGATAATGCACCTATTCAAGTTGACTTCCTAGATGAACACCTCATGTATATGACTGAAAGAACATGGAAGATGTTCTTTCATGGATCCTTTATGCAAAATAGTTCAAGAGCTGGTGTGTTGTTTGTTTCTCCTCATGCGTACATGATTCCTAAGTCTTACAAGTTATGGTTCCCATGTACAAACAACATTGCTAAGTATGAAGCTTTAACAAATGGACTTAAGATGGCCATAGAATGGAGAATCGTAGAGTTACACATCTATGGGGATTCATAGATGATAATCAACCAAGTCAATGATGAATATCAAACAAAAAATGAGAAACTGGTACATTACAATGAAATGGTTGATTCATTGAAATGATACTTCACATTTGTCACGTTTTAGAAAATCCCTAGAGCAAAAAATAAAGAATTTTTTGCTATGGCTACACTTTCTTCACTCCTTCAGTTAGGGGAACATGAATCTAGATTTGAGTTCCTGGTGGAAGAGCTAGATCACCCTATCTATGACTCCCAAGAAAGTCATGTCATTTGTACCCTTGTTGGTCCTAAGTCATCCTATTATGGTGCCATTTACTCATACCTTCATGATGGCATTATGTCTAAAACCTTAACTGATTTGAACGCAAAAACCTTACCTGAAACACCTCTCATCATTCCCTTATCTCTGGTGATTTGAATAGGAGGGGTCTAGATGGAACACTTCTTATATTCTTAGAAAAGGAAGAATCTAACCAAGCATTAGTTGACATCCATGAGAGCATCTGTGGGGGACATTCCAATGGTCTTGTCATGGCTTGAAGGTTGCTTAGGGTGGGGCACTATTGGCCTATGATGAAAATTAATGCAGTAGCATTTGCAAAGTCATGTGAAAAGTGTCAAAAACATGGTAACCTGATACATGCTCCAGGCAGGGAGCTCATTCCTTCTATATCTCATTGGCCATTTTAGTGTTGGGCCTTTGATCTTGTTGGGTAGCTTCATCCCAACTCATCAGGTGGACACAAGTTTATTATCATTGCTACTGATCATTACTTCACTAAACAGGTAGAAGTTGTCCCACTTTCTATTGCCTCAGGCAAGACAGTTTCTCTATTCATTCTGAACCATATCTTCTATCGATATGGAGTGCCTTCCAAGATTATCACTGACAATGGAGGCCAGTTTAAAAATAAATACCTTAAGAAACTCTGCAACAAATTCAAGATTAAGCAACATTGGTCTTCCATTTACTTCCCACAAGGAAATGGTCAAGCAGGGGCATCAAACAAAACCATTCATAAAATCCTACATAGAACAGTTTGTAAGAGTGGTAGAGATTGGCATTTACAGATAAATCTAGCTTTGTGGGCCTATAGAATGAGTATTTGTACTCCTACTGGGGCTACTCCTTTTGCCCTTACATATGGCAGTGAATTGGTGTTACCTTTAGAGGTTGAGATTCCTTCACTTAGAGTTTCCCTCAAAGGTCTAGTTACAAATGAAGACTACAGCGCCATGAGACTTCAAGAGTTAGAACTTCTAGATGAGAAACGTCAAGCATCAGTTGAACATATGAGGGTTTATCAAAAGTACATGTCCAAAGCCTTCAACAAAAAGGTTCACCCTAGAGAATTCCAAGTGGGAGATCTTTTCCTACATGAAAATCCTAAGAATCAACAACATAGAGATCAAAAGGGCAAATTTGAACCTAATTGGCTTGGACCTTACATCATTACAACAATTTTTGGGTCAGGTACTTATTTACTATCTACAATAGCAGGAGAGTAGCTCCCTGATCCTATCAATGTCTTGAACCTAAAGAATTTCTATCCATGATGCCCATTCTGTCTAGGGGCATCCTTTGTACATACTTATTGATTATGAAAAAATCCAAAAAAATGATATATTGTCAACAATTCTAAAAATCAGAAAATGTCTTGAAAAAATGATCATCTTAGTGAAAACCTAGCAATAGGAGCTTTGATGTATCTCCAAAAAAAATTATATATTCCAAAAATACCAAAAAATTCAAAAAAGAAAAAAAAAGTGCCTTGGTGAAAACCTTGAAACAGACGCCTTGGTAGCAAAGCTACAAAAAAATTATAAAAAGTCCTGAAAAAAAAATTTGCAATAAAATCCAAGTGGTGAAAACCTAGAAATGGGCACTACTTGAGGCCTTTGCACCCCTATTTCTTAGCACATGTCCTCGACACTTAGCCTTTCTCCATCATGCCTTGTCCTTGTTGCCTTGGTTTGGAATTGGTCTTTGTTATTGTCTAGTGGGCACAACTATGTTAGTTTTGGTCTCTTGGATGCATTAGTCTTTAGGAAACCTCACAAATGATGTTTTTCATCACCAACCCAACTGTGTTTTTCAATACAACCCTTGACATTGAGTTTTTTTAAACACTTATTAGTTTGGTCTTACCCAGTTTTCTCATGTGATCTTACCTGCTTGCGAGCATTCGATCCTTATCCTCAGAACTCAGTATCAGTTAACACACTTAAATTTTTAAACACAACACTTAATGCTTGAGCTATGCCATGATCTTTTCTTTGTGTCCTAATTTTTATTGATTTTCGTTGAGTGTCCTTGTCTAATAAGTCTCTCCGGTATGCATAGCTAGAGGACATGGGGCATGGGGCATGTTTTTATTTTCTTTCTCCTTGTGGGTGTGGTCTTGAAAATCTAGAGTGTCTCTTGTTGTCCCCTTGAAACACTTAGGATATTTGCGGCATCATCCTTGATTGTTTTTGCACAACCATGCTTATGGTCATCCCAACATCTATGCCTTGATGCGAGCATGGTTTTTCTACATGAAATTGGGTAAGCTAACATCAAAGTCATCTTGACCTTTATGTCTTCGATGCTTATGTTAGAATCTTTCCACATTCCAATCCGATATAAATCACATTCATATCTTCATAGTTGCGCTTGTGACTAGTGATGATTGTATGCTTTTTCGATGTCTGTTAATAATGGCCCAATGATGAAAATAAGTACCTTAACATTCTCTAATGAATGATGAACACAAAATCCTATGTTACACTTGTTCTATTGCAAGTACACCTTTGCATTTTCATGTAGCTTTCATTGTTAGACTTCATGTTAATATGCATTTTTAGGATGCATTATAAGTTTGAGAGGGTTTTCCTTCATCTTTCTTTTGGACTTTTAATCAACTATGGTCATGTTTTGATCTTTATTTCCTTATCTTCTTTCATAATCTCAATTGAATTTTTCTATCTTAAACAATTGATTGATTTTGGGGCATTCTCTTTCTTAAGGCAAATTCTCTTTCTTCTATCCATTTATTTCCACCTCTTCCAAACTTCTATCTTCCATTTGCTTTCACCCCACTTCTTTTCTTCTATTTCAATCTTGGGCCATAATCTTTCATGCTTGATGATCTACCTTGGTTCTATGATCCTTATATCTTTCATCTTACATCAAGAACCTTATTTTTAGTTTGATTTGATCAAATTTATCAATTTGTTGTTTCTCCTCTATCTCATTTCGATTTTGATCACGAGGGGGCAGTACCTATCAAACTTTAATCTTTGATTCAGCTTTATCAATCCTATCAATTGCTCTGCTTGGGGAAACCTTGCTCGAGATCCTTATATTGGACATGTCAATTACCTATTTATAGGGGTGTTGACCTTGTCTTTTTCAATCAGCTTATCTTTGTCCTGATGTGTTCCCATTTGTCGATCACATGTCTGGGTTGTTTTGTGATCCCAAATCGATCTCACACTTCAACTGCATTCTTTGACTACATGTGTTCCCATAAAGATCACACATTAGTCAAAGATGGGAAAATGTTTGCACCCTAAAATGGTCACCTAGACTATGGGCCCCCATTCTTCAATTTATCAAATGACAAAATCAATTTATCAATTTCTTGAATCAATGCCTTGCAATATTTTCAATTCAAATCAATTTCCTTGATCAAATCGTAATAGATTCAATTATTTCAATATTTCCTAAGGTTTGATCATTTATCCTAAGTCTCATTTAATTAAAAGAACATGCTCCCTTTTAATTAAATAAAAATCTCTTTTTAAATAAATAAAAAAAATCTTTTAATTAAATAATAGAAATCACTTTGCTAAAAATAATAAAATAAAAATAAAAAGAACACTGCACTTTCCAATGAGATAGAATCTTTTAACTTTTTGAAAAAAGTTTTTGCCTTTTTATCTCAACCACTCATTATTTTGCATCTTAATCATGCCTATTGATTTTTGCCTCTTGAGAATCTTGAGCACATGGATCAACCAAGATTTAATCTTCACCATTGCTCATTTCTTTTTGCTTTTTAATCTTGACCTTCCATTCATTTTGAAATCTTTTATAAGGAATCCTCTCCTTCTCATTTAGGGATCAAGATTTTATGCTATTGTTATGTTGTAGGTTTGGAGAGCGATTTTGGAGGAGAATTTGAGCACTTGAGCTTGAACATTGCAACTTCTCTTTTCTTGTCTTCTTCTCTCATGCCTCCATGGCTCCATTTAGATTACTCTTGCACTTGCATGTTAGATTAGATTCATATTTCATTTCATAGAATAATCTTGCATACATATTTCCTTTCATAGATTAGTTTTATTTCATGCATTGTTATCATATAGAATAACTTCCATTTTCATTTGCATGCATATTTGAATATCATGGAGACTAGCACTCTTGCTTTTCCTCTTTGAATCTCTCATTTTATGGTGTACTTGCATGGGCATAAACTAGGTTGTAAATTGAGGGCCTCCATTATAAACCCTTGCACTTCATGAATAGAGAGCTACGAGTCGCCATTTGAGACCACATTCTTGAGAAATCTTGGATATAATGACTCATAGAAGTGTGTCAACATTTTAGCACATAGGTGCAACATAGAGCTTTTGGCAGGTGTTCATTCTAGTCTCAATAATTGGCTTGCAATCTTGGTACGTTCTTTCAAAGGACAACAAATTTTGATGGCAGATTGTTTGAGGGGAATCAATCTTTGGGTCGGGGGGATTGTAATGTCCCCAAGTTTTCAAAAGAAACTTAATTAATTTAATTAATTAAGTTGCTCAAAATTTAATTTTATATCTTAAGGATGACTTAATTAATTAATTTACTTGTAAAACATAGTGGAAATAATAAATTAATAAAGTCACTTTATTTATTCAACCTAACCTTCTAGATGTTTCATGGAAATCTTTGTAAGGTGGTTGGATGGGTGAAGTAAATCATCATCAAATATTTGGAATTTTATTGTTACTTTTGTTGAAGACATGCTAGTTGAAGGTGTGTGCAGTTCTGGTGGTGAGACTATCTATCCTAGTCTTTGGTTAGAAATATCATTTTAGATATTCCACTTTGTACCTATTGGAGACTATACAAATTTGTGAAGTATTCATTCGAATACAAATTTGTAGAAACAAGATATTCACAGGTCTGTGGTAATTTATATCTTGAGATTCTTGACTTGGGAAAATATAAGTTTATTTTGAAAAATAATATTATTGTCATCGGTCTCTGTTGTTCATGTTATCTTTGGATATTTTGATATATATCGTATGCTTTATATGTTGTGATTTACGAGATATTATTTTTAATATTATTATTGAGAGTTTAAGTTCAATGAAAAGAAAATATTGTGCAGCAGCTCAATATATAATCATGGGTTAGATTAATATTTATATAATTGGAAGATTAATATTTTGATGTTGCAATATTACATAATGGATTTAATATGACTGAGCAATATATTAAGTCAATGGTTAATTGAGAATGTTGGGCGTAGTATTTTGTGTTGGACCCAACATCCAAAAATCAAAGGTTATAACCAGGATTAATGGACGATGTCAAATATTCATATTTCTGACACTAGAAAGTAAAAATTCAAAGATAAATATTTGTATTGGCTTTAATTAAGTATGGGGAAGATAAAATATTGATTTATTTCTCAATATGATAGTAGTATAGGGTGAAGATGTTTCTTGGTTGTTTCTCAATATTGGCATGAACATTCATGTGTCATGAGCTCCTATTGAGGGGTCGACTTGCATATTTTATGGTAACCAAGATAATAGTGTATGCTTAGTGTAGATTCAACAATATTGATATTTTGGCTTTTCCTGTGATGGATATTCCCACTGTGTGTAATTTTCTAGCTTAAGCCCTTGAAGAAATCCCTGCCAAAGCATAAAGAGTCCCTTTATCATGCAGAATATTGAGCATTTTTTAGTGTCTACTACCATATTGTGACTTCATTCTTGTTAATAATGGTTGGAGGCCAATTATTCTATCACTCTAATGTTTGGAGATAAATATTTATAATGTTTGTGCAAAACTCGTATTGGTAGTTTGATATTGGTAGCATTGAATCTCATATCAACAAGTATAACATAATAGAATATTGTGGTGGGTTGTTTTGATATCAACGAGTAACTTATTGCCACAAGATACTTAGAATTGGCATGAATGGTGGGTGGACTTTGCTACTGTTGTAGGATGTGGCAGACAAGGGATTTTATAGATTATTCTTTAGCCAAACAAAACTATATAGAGATTCTTCATGGCCAACTGAGTGTATCTCCTTGTCCAATCACTTCTATAGTTAGATTGTAGCGTAGGTGATCGAAGGGTCAATATTTTGTGATTCTTTGGTGTTCAGTGAACTCATAACTAATGAACAAAAATTTGCACTCATATGACCTATAGCAAGGGATCCATAAGCATATAAGTTTTAATTGTGAACAACACCATTTGAGGAGCCTGAGATGAACTACAACCAACAACTCATATTTGGTAAAAGGAAGAGTTAGAGGAGATTGTGCTTGCTACCATACCTTTCCAAGTGATATTATGATTTCAGACGGATATAGAAATACTTTCTACTGTTATTTTATTGACTAATTAAGGAATTTTTTTTGTCTTAGTATGAATGTGTGGAAGAATATAGTTATTATCATTTAGTCAATGTTTATTTTTTAAACATCAAGTCAATTCATTTCCCCTGCATCCCTAAAATGAAATGTTGTGACACTCTCAAATGACATAAATGATGATGGGTTGTGACTCTTTTGAAAGGTGAAAATTATAAAAGGTTGTGACGATTGCAAAGGGAAAACATGATGAAGAGATGTGACTATTCCCCACATTGAAATATACAAAGGTGAGAATGTTTCAATTTATGAGGACACTAAAATGAAATCAATGTGTGGTATAATATACTATTAAAAAATACAACAATGAAAATTGGTGAGTAAAATCTTTTTTTTTTAATTTAGATGTATCTCTATGAATTAGCTCAGTGCCCAACCCACCTTACCTTGATATTACATCTTGCCAAGTTGGGGTTCAGGAAGGGGTGAGTTGAGGAGAGACTAGCATTCTAAGGATTAATAGAAGAGAGAAAAGAATGAGAAAAAAAATATGGAAGTGAATCCTTCAAAAGAAAAAAGTTATGAAAGGTTGTGAGACTCACAAAGGACAATAATGGTGAAGTGTACTTGCAACTATTTTGAAAACTAACAATTGTGAAAAGTTGTCACTCTTTCTAAGAGAAGATATGGTGAAGAGATGTAACTCTTCCCCACATTAGAAGATACGAAGAGAAGAATGTTTCATTTTAGGAGGATATTCAAAGGAAATCAATGTGGGGTATAATATATTATTCACAAATGAATTAATGAAAAGTGGTGCCTCAATTCTTTTTTTTAACTCACAGATATCCCTATGACTCATCTCAATACCCAACCTACCTTACATTGGTCTTACATATTGGAAATTTGAGGTTCTAGAAGGGGTTAGATGAGAAAGGACTATCCCTCTAAGAATTAATGGAAAATAAAAAAGAATGCAAAAAATTGACTCCAAAAGGCAAATTTATGTTAGGCTGTGACACCGACATATAATAGAAATGGTGAAGGGTTGTGATAGTTTTCAAGGGTGTTGATTTTGAATGCTTGTGACGATTGAAAATGGTAGACATGGTGAAGAGATGTGACTCTCCCCCACATTGGAAGATACAAAGGTGAGAATGCTTCAAATTAGGAGGACATTCAAGTAAAAAATCAATGTGGAGTATAATATATTATTCAAAAAGGAAAAAATTAAAAAAATGGTAATTCAATTTCTTTTTTTGTTAACTTAGAGGTATCCTCATGACTTGGCTCAATGCCCAACCTACCTTACATTGGTCTTACATATTGCCAAGTTGGGGTTCAGGAAGAAATGAGTTGAGGCAAGACTATCCCTCTAAGGATTAATGTAATAGAAAAATGATTAAGAAGAAAATAAGAAAGTGAGTCATTCAAAAGGAAAAGTTATGAAAAGTTGTGACACTCGCAAATGACAAAAATGGTGAAGAGTTGTGACTCTTTCGAAAAGTGGCAATTGTGAAAGGTTGTGACTCTTTCTAAGAAGAGATATGATGAAGAGATGTGATTCTCCCCCATATTGGAAGATATAAAGGGGAGAAGGTTTCATTTTAGGACATTTATATGAAATGTGGGGTATAATATATTATTCAGAAAGGTATCAATGAAATGCAGGGTCTAATATATTATTCAGAAAGGCAACAATGAAATGTGGTGAGTCAATTCATTTTTTATTTTTAAAATAGAGGTATCCTTATGACTCATCCCAGTGCCCAACCTGCCTTACCTTGGTCTTATATATTGCCAAGTTGGGGTTCAGAAAGGGGTGAGTGAGGCAAAATTAGCTCTCTAACAATTAATAGAAAAGAAAAAAGAATAATTTTGAAGAAAATGAGGAATTGACTTCTTCAAAAGGCGAAGTTATGAAATATTGTGATGCTCACAAAGGAAAAATAATGTTGAGGGGTTGTGACTTTTTGAAGGGTGGCAATTGTGAAAGGTTGTAATGATTGCAAAAGGAAAAAATGATTAAGAGATGTGACTCTTCCCACATTGGAAGATATAAAGGCGAGAAGGTTTCAATTTTGGAGGACATTCAAGTTAAATTAATGTGGGGAATAATATATTATTCACAAATGCAACATGTTGGGAAGTGATGTTTTGAGTGCACTTAGAATCACTTGAGGGTTGTCATTTATGGAAACACATATGTCACAGTGATCACATGGAGTAACTATAAGTGTTGGAGACATGGAGACATAGTCATTAAAATGACTAAGTATAAAATTAAATTTACAGTATACTATAGTATTGGTTGTATGCACCCTAAAATGGTCACCTAGACTTTGGGCCCCATTTATTCAATTTGTCAAATATCAATTTTCTGAATCAATGCTTTACAATATATTCAAATCAATTTCCTTGATCAAATCATAACTATTTCAATCATTTCAATAATCTCCTAAGGTTTAATCATGTCATCAATAATTTTATTTAATTAAAAGAAATAATCCCTTTTAAATAAATAAAATAACTTTATTTAATTGAAAGTAATATCTCTTAAGTAAAATAAATTTATTTAATTAAAACCCTTTTTAATTAAATGATTTTATTTTATTTAATTAATATTCATCTTTTAATTAAATAACCTTATTTTATTTAATTAAAAGAGAATTATTCTTTTAAAATAAATAAAATCCTCTCAAAAGATCTTTTGTGATGAAAAAAGGAAATAAGTGAAATAAAAATAAATAAAATAAAGAGATTTCCTTCTCTCCACACTTTCTAAAAATGAGATTTCTTTCCTCCTTTTGCATTAATCCCACATTGATCTTGGAGATGCATTCTTTTCAT
Source organism: Chamaecyparis obtusa (assembly GCA_027943335.1). Classification (NCBI taxonomy): domain Eukaryota; kingdom Viridiplantae; phylum Streptophyta; class Pinopsida; order Cupressales; family Cupressaceae; genus Chamaecyparis; species Chamaecyparis obtusa. Next base: position 572,104 of record BSBK01002559.1, on the reverse strand, counting down.
CAGTTTCTTATATAAGGAGCCCTCTCCTTCTCAATTAAAGATCTAGAATTTTCATATTATCATTATGCTGAAGATTTTCTTGACAACATTAGAGCTTTAGAAATCATCATTTTAGATTGCACATTTAGTTTAATTTTCATATAGATTAATTAGCGAAGTAGTTTATTTCTTGTATTGTATATAGATTAATTTCAATAAAATAGTTTATTTCTTGCAATCATATAGTTTAATCTTCATTTCAATAAATTAGTTTATTTTCTTGCATTTGCAATCATAGAGATTAGTTTCATTTGCATGCAAGAGCTTGATTCAATGGAGATTAGCATTCTTGCTTCTCCTCCTTGAATCTCTCGTTCTGTGGTGTACTTGCATGGGTTCAATCTGAGGGCCTCATAGAAAGCCATGCACTCCACAGATAGAGAGTTGTGGATCAATATCTGAGAGCTCATTATTGAGTATTCTTGGATGCAAAGATTCATAGTAGTGTGATCATTTTCGGTTCACACATTTTGGCACCCACCGTGGGGCAGAAAAGATCAATTTCTGGCCTCATTCTTGATTAGTTTTTTAGTTTTAGTGTTGGTTCCAGGCCTTGTACAGCCATGTACAGTCTGGAAACCCTATAATATAGTAATGGATGGATAGAATGATGAATCCTCTTTCTCATGATTTTGGTTTGGTTCATTTTTATAAAGAAATGAATAAGTTATGATCATTTTGGTGAAAGTGGGTATTTGCAGATTTGAGATTCTCTGAATACAATCAGATTGAAACATCTGGTATAAAAAAATTGTGAAGAATCAAGACCTATAATAATATTCATTGGAAAGATACATGAATTAGCTTTCATTTCCTTTTGGTTTGAGTCATTTTTATGCAGATTTGTGAAAGTTATGGGCATTTGAGTGAAAACTAGTTTTTAACAATCTGCATTGGAGTTGCAAGCAATGATTTGCTCTTAGAAAATGATTTATGAATGGTAAAAATAAATGGCTTACATATTTGGAAACAAGATTCATTTGGATTCATTTGGATTCTTTTTGAGAAAGATATGTGATTCCCTAGGCAAGGTTTGGTGTTTTAAATCTGATTTATGACAGAAAAATTACAGTCTGAAAAGGTTATTGGTTGAGGAACCAAATGGAATCATAAGACCTTGTAATTTTTTAAAATGGTAGTTCTTGATGTTGGCTAAAAACTTCATTCTTTCCAAAAATTTTAATATTGTGATTTTATGGGTCAAATAAATCAATCTTTAAAGACTATCTCTAAGACAGCAATGTTACATATGTTAAATCAAACTCCTAACAATTGATTTTTATATCTAACCATCTTAGGGTTTGTGTAAGTTGGATATACATTGCATATCTTTTTTTCTTGTTTTCTTGTCTTGTTAATTTGAAGGTTCATGGTTTTCTTTCATGAAAAATGCTTAAAACAAACAAAAAAAAAGGTAAAATTTACTAAGCGCGTTGTGTTGGACTTGAGGTATTTTGTTACATCTCTACAACATTTGGACTTTGGGATTAAAAATGAACCTCTCATGTGTTTGGCTTGAGTGTTACATGCTTTTATAGAACATATTTTAATTAATGCTCTTAATGGGAAATGAATGAACATAGATTTGCTTTCATACAAGTTTGTGTTTAAGTGAATGCTTGTGTTTAAATATTAAGTAATTCTTGGTTCCAATATCAAAAAATCTCATTGAGTAATCTAGGGCATGGATTCATTCCTGGTTTACATGAAGAGTTAAATGCACCACTTTGTGGACTCGCTTCATGTTTACTTGGAAAGTTAAATACTCCATGATTCAAACCCTCTTGCGCTTATGAGTAGTATTGATAAGCAATCTTAGAGTACTTTTGATCGATCTTGTTAGCTAAATTGGGTTGTTGGACTCGCTTATTTCTAATCACCCCTCATTTCCACCCTTTGGATGCAAGGTCAGCATTCATACATAGGGGAGGGGTCTACTTGAAAAGAGCATTAAGTGTTCCACAAAGTTTTTCCCATTTTGTGCTTTCTTGATCTCATTAGTGGTCTAAGGTGTGAACTCACTTTGAGTTTGTGTGAGGAGTTAAATGCACCACATTGTGGACTCACCTCACATTTACTTGAAGGGTTAAATGTACCACCTTTAGTGTTTTCCAATACTTTTGATAGTGAATTACTTACTTTTTTAGTTTTTAGAAGGCCTGCTTGGGGATTTCATCACCTCAAGGGATGACCTTAACTCCCGTGTTCCGACGGAGTATAAATATTAGGAGGTGAATCCAAAGACACCTCTCTTTGGAATGAGTTAGTTTTCACTCTTGGCTAAGCCTCAAAGAACTTTATACCTTTGAGAAGTGAAGGAGGAGATTTGGGTTATTGTCTCCCCCCGGCTGTGTGATTTTGGATTCTTCTCATCTATGGATTTGTGCCTCATGTACCTTGTGTATATCGAGGACTCCTTTTAGAAAAACCATGTATATCCCTGTAGATAGATTGACAGGATGTTGTTGTGTTCTAAGTGCCTGCTAAAACATTTTCAAGAACATACACAAGTAGAATCTTTAAGGAGTAGCATACTAAGTCACTATTCTTGTTCATGTGCAAGGTTGCTTTGCCCCTTGCTCATTGTTTGAAGACAATTGCTTGCTTGAACTCCTTGATTGTTGTCTTATGTGCTTGATCAATGATAAAAATCTATTGATGTACTTACTTATCTTTGAAAATGAACAAGAAACTGAAATCTTGAGTTTTTTTATTAGGTGACTTGTCCCAGTCAGATTAGGTGACTTGTCCCAATTTTAGAGACCTATTTTGTATTTAGGATTCTTGTTTTTTTGACCTTTTGAGTTAGTGATCCTTGATCCCATAAGAGATTTTTCTTGACAGTGACAAATTAGGAATTTTTCCTATCAAATAGATAAATTTTTTGACTCTTTGATAACACACTTGGAGAGTGCTATTAATCTCTTTGTCCACCCATTTTCATAAAATTCAAATTCAGTATAATTTGTGTAAGTCATCCTCCTGATCCATATGTGTTAGGGTATTCACCCAAAAATTGAGCACCTCTGTGACAGTGTTGGTTTGCACCTATTTGCAACAATTCTATTTCACCATCTCTCTCGGACAAGAGAAAACTTTTACTATCCTAGTCTGGTATTGACATTTCTTAGAATTGTCTTTTTTTTCCCTGAACTCTCCCTTTCATGTCAATAACAATAAGATATCAAGTGATCTAGGGAAAGCGACCTTAGATAGTCTTCAACCAACTACCCCCAGTTCAAACTCATCAAAAGAGAAAGGAAAAGGAACCAATATTTGACCAGTCGCCTAGGAGTAAGTCTGAAACTTGGTTTGACCCGAAGAGCCATTTTAGTGAGTTGAGTACCCCCTCAACACCTTCCCACTCAAGTATGGATATGAGTTACACCGTGACTCGGTGGGAGAGGGAAACCATGGATCAAACTCTTGATGACATCTATGAATGACATAGAAACAACATTATATTTGGGAATTCTTCTCATGATGATCAACTTGGTTCGCCCCTCATTAATGCTAGATATTTGGATGCTCATCAAAGGGATGAAAGGCATAAGAGATGAGCTCACCAAGAACAATGGTCACAACATGAAGACCAAGACAATCAACCTAGTGGTGCTCATGTCAATGCAATGTATACCAATGACTTGTTCAAGCAGTCTAGACCAAGTTCGCCACTTCAAAATACCTCAAGGTATACAAGTGAGAGGCTAAAAAGAATTGAGCGAGAAAAATAGGCTACAAAAAATGAATGAGCTGCAAAAGAAGAAAAACTTAGGCTTCTAGAAGAGGAACAACGAGCCTTGTTGGACATAGAGATAAAATCATTCCAAGAGAAGCAAGATAGGCTATTAGCCCAACAATTAAACACTCAATTCAACAACAGGGGTGCTAACAGTGGAAATAATTCTCCTCCCTCCACCCCTTTCAGAACACCAAGAAGTAGAAGGCGGTCAAGAACCCCTTCTAGATCTCCTAGTCCTAGAGGAAGAAGGGCCTCTTAGTATGCTCACTATAGGAGGCAAACCCCTCCCAGAAACTCAAGACCACACTCCCAACATGTACATCATGGTTCCCAACATGGAGGTGGTAGCTCACATTATGACCTTGATACTCAAGAGTTTATGCGAATGCAACAAGAGCCTATCTTCCAATAGTATGTGGATAGGTATTTGGACCAAAACAAAGATAAATTCTTGGAAAGTCTAATCAACAAGGGAGCCAGAGTCCCTTATAATTTTTATGTGGACAACAAAATATAAAAGAAAAATCCCTCTCAAGAGGAAGAAATCTGCCAAATGAAGCAAATGATGGAGAAAATGATGCAACCTAAGAGCTCATTCTCACTAGACTCGATTTGTCCTAATCCATTTGACAGAGTGTGAGTATGAAGGATTTTCCAAGGAGGGTGGAATTCCCTCAATATGATAAATATGATGGCAGTGGTGATCCACATGACCATGTGCACTAGTTCTATACTATGAGCTTTGAATTTCATTAGGATGACTCCTATTTGATGAGGTTATTCCCTAGAAGTCTTAAAGGACAAGCAATGGAATGGTTTACTAATATCACTCCCCCCATCAAGACTTTTAGAGAACTTGTTCATAGATTTGTTCAACACTTCGCATATAATCTGTCAAGATCTGTTACTATGTTGGACCTATGCAACTTGAAACAAAATCAAGGGGAACCCTTTGTTACCTTCTTACACAGGTGGAGGAGACAGTGCTCTCAGTATCCTAGGATGATCCATGAGGATGAAAAGATTGACATACTTCTCAGTAACTTGGTGCCTGAAATGAGATATGAGATTAAAAAGATAGTCTTCAATTCCTTTGATACCATGGTTGAAACTGCATGTCGAATTGAAGATGTCCTAAGAGAACAAGGCATTTTGACCAGACATAGCAACAATGGCAACAATGGTCAACACAACAATAAGGATAAAGGGAAGAACAATAGTTGGAACAAGAACAAACAAGTTATCAATGACGGAGTTGTGGACTCTTCCCAATCAAGAGATCAAGGTGTTCTTAATTTGACTAGTGTTGTGCAAGCCATGAAGCTTAATGCACCTCCACGACAAGAAAGTAAACCAAGATATCAGGAGAAGCACAAAAAGGAGAAGCAGAAATTTACCAAATTGGGTGACTCATATGAGGATGTTCTCAAAACTCTCATTGCTAACAACTTGACACATCCTCAAGATCCTGCAAAATTTCACATTCCTGAACCCAAGCCACATTGGTGGGACGACAAGGCATTTTGTAAATTTCACAATGGCACTGGCCATATTGTTGAAAACTGTTGGAGATTAAAACATATCATCCAACATCTCATAGAAAGTGGAAAGCTTCGAGTTGATGGTCTGAATACCAATGCTGATCATAAGGCTTTTAAGGAACCTTTGCCTAATTATGAAAAGGGGGAAACCTCTAAATCAAAGAATGGCAAAGCTACAATCAACTACACTTACACAGCGGTAGAAAATGTGGTAAACATACTTGGAGTTGTGGAGCCAAGTGTTAATATGATGAGGAGTAAGGACCCACATGGTTATGACTCTCCCCCTATCTTTGACAAAAAACTTGTTGTGGTGTTGAGAGGTCCTCATTCTAAGCTATCTTCTCAAGACCTTAATGTTGTTACCAGGAGTCAAGGCCCTATCATTCTTAGAGGTCCTAGTTTAGGTCCATACAATAAACCCAAGCAAGTGGCATCCAAGAATGTCACCACAAAGTCCTCCACTACTCCCAAACCAAACTACAATCTTGTAGATTAGTTACAGAAAACTCCAGCTCAGATTTCAATCTTGGAGCTTTTAGAGTTGTCCCCAAGACACAAACAGGTCCTTGAGGATGCTTTGCGCATAGCCAATGTTCCCAACAATTTAGATGTCGACCAATTTCAAGGCATGGTGAATCACATTACTAGCCCACATTACCTCTCTTTCTCAGAAGATGATGATAAATCCCTAAGCCATCCACACAATCTTGCCCTTCACATTGAAGTAATGATTCATAAAACCCATGTTAGGTGCGTGTTGATAGATGGGGGTGCTGGGCTAAATATTTGTACTTTAAGTTTGTTAAAAACTTTGGGATATTCAGAGAAATTGATCGACACTAGAAAGAAGATCACTATAAAGGCCTATGATGAGGCAGAATGAAGTTCTCAGGGGTTGGCTATCCTTCCTATCAGGATTGGCCCAGTTGAAAAAGATATCTTGTTCCAAATTGTTGATGTTGGACCCCTTGCATACAACATTTTATTGGGTAGACCATGGATTCATGACATGTAGGTAGTGTCATCTACCTACCACCAGTGTGTTAAGTTCCCCTACAATGGAGTAGAAATTTGCATACCAGGGGATAACACCTTATCAGTCAATTCAATCTCAGCTAATGTTCATGTCCCTCTTAATCGAGAAGCAGAGGATTATCAAGCAACTTTAGCAGACTATCAAGACAATTTTAAATCATTAGACCTTGGCATGGGGGGGTATCAACTTGACTCTTTTGCAAAGATGCCTATTTCCCCTAGGACCTATGGAAAGCCTTCACAGTAGATGAAACCATCTTCTTCAGCAATGACACTATTTGACACGTTTGTTGAATCCTCAGTACCAATACAAGATGAAAAAGAGGAAGTAGCTATTCGAGATTGGATATACAAAGAGGAGAAGTACTAGCACAATGAAAATTTCTCCCCGTCTCCTAAGTCCTATGGGAAAGGATATACTTTTGTCAAGAAGATGGGTTATCTAGGATATGGCCCTCTTAGTCACAGGTTAGATGCTAGAGTTGAACCACTCGATCATGATCTTTTTGGACGTAAGTCTAAGAAACTGGTTGGCCTAGGCTTTATGAAAAATAACAAGTGCACTGTCCCCATTCATGATAGGTGGGATAGTAAAGATGACATAGAATATGTACCAGATTTGACAAATCAACAAGACATGACAGATGATTGGGTACCTTCAACAAATCTCCTCTGGGGAGATTCAAGAGATTTAACAATTGACAGTCCTCCTATCCCAACTATGACAGATAGTGACTATATGAATGTTAGATTGACTATGGATAGTGTCTCCATCCCAGCTGCGACGGATGGTGATAATTCAAATAATTTTTTGATTAAACAAATTGTTAGAGGAGGGGAAACTCTTCCAAACCTTGAGGCTTCTACATCACAAGGCCCCAACAATAATTCAGAAATAGACTCTCATGAGTTTGAATGGGATTCACTCTCAGACACAATAGTTGACTTGGATATGGATGTTGTCCAAGCTTATAGTTCTCAACTTGACATAGCTGACGAGTCATGTGTCAGATTATAAGATTAGAACCCACGTGTCACATTAGTAGATGATTCTTCGCTTGATAGGATAAATCCTGATTTAGGCACCTTAGAGGGATACTTGATAGACTCCAATTTTGCGATCACCAGAGATGGCATCACCTATATCCTTAATATTGAACCAGTCATTAACCTACCCCTTATTAACCCCAACCTTATTGATTGGTCTCAACATTATCAAGAGCCTCAACTCTTGACATTTCACAATGACTATGAGATCACCTACTATCTAAATGCCATTGAGCTTGTAGTCTCTTCCACCAGTGAACTAGCTACCAATATGACAAAACTTGACATCAAGTACCTTAGTCACAAGATAAAAAGAAAAGAAAAAAAGAATAAGAGTTCTGATGGCGAAAACTACTGTGTGGTGGTATCAGAACCAAAAAAAGTAAAAATAAAAGATGTATCCAAGGGTGAAAACCTCTCTGAGGCACCTATAGATGAGGTACTTGATAGTCTCCCAAGCTATTTTCAAGATAGATCATCAGTATTGGTTGAACCTATAGAAGCTATTAATTTGAGCAGAGAAGAGGCTCCAAAAATTGTACACTTGGCTAAATCTTTATCACCTCAAGAAAAGAAAGCCTACACTGAGTTCCTCCAAAAGAAGAAAATTAATTTTGCATGGACATATTCAGACATGCCAGGGTTTGACACTAATCTCATTATGCATCATTTGTCCATAGCTCCAGGTGTGAAACCAGTCAAACAAAAGTTGAGAAAAATGCACCCTCATATAGCTCTTTTAGTGAAAGATGAATTAGAAAAGCTCCTTGGTGTAGGATTCATTAGAGCCATAGACTATGATAACTATATTTCCAACATTGTACCTATTTCTAAACATGATAAATCCATCTAAATCTGCATAGATTTTAGAGATCTTAACAAAGCATGCCCAAAGGATGATTTTCCACTTCCTACCATAGACATGATAGTGGACATGACGACGGGCTATGAGATCTATTCCTTGATGGATGGTTTTTCTGGGTATAATCAAATCAAGATTGCTCCTAAGGATCAGGAAAAGACTGCATTCACATGCACATGGGGTACTTATTGTTGGAACATCATGCCCTTTGGATTGAAAAATGTAGGAGCTACTTATCAAAGAGCTATGACAACCATCTTCCATGACATGATGCATAAGAATATGAAAGATTATGTGGATGACACCCTCGCTAAATCTAAGAAAAGAGGAACACATCTGGTTGATTTAGAAGTAATTCTGGATCGCATGGAACAATTTCAACTAAGATTAAACCCAAAAAAGTGTGCATTTGGTGTTACTTCTGGCAAATTATTGGGATTCATCATTTCAGCCAAAGGGATAGAAGTGGACCCTAAAAAGGTCCAAGCCATTATAGACATGCCACCTCCCAAAAATATCATTCAAATGAGGAGTCTTCAAGGACGCCTTCAATCCATAAGGAGGTTTATTTCACAATTAGCAGATAGAGCGCAACCCTTTAACACAAACTTGCATAAAGGTGTTCAGTGTGTCTGGAATGAGGATTACCAGAAGAGCATGGATCAAATTAAGGAATACTTGGCAAATCCTCCCATTTTAATGCCTCCCATTCCAGGAAAACCTCTCATTTTGTATGTCTCAGCTACTAAATCTTCATTGGGGGCATTGTTGGCTCAATTAGATGAACAAGGGAAAGAAAGGGCCATATATTATATTAACCGCACTCTTGTTGCTTATGAGGTCAATTATACTAGTATTGAAAAAGCTTGCCTTGTAGTAGTGTTTGCTTCTCAAAAATTGTGACACTATATGCTTGCACACACCATACACCTCATAGAAGAAATTGATCCTCTCAAATACTTGCTCAGTAAAGCTTCTCTCATGGGTAGACTCGCTAAATGGATAATGATTCTTTCTGAATTTGACATAGAGTATATTAAGTGCAAGGCAATCAAAGGCCAAGCTATTGCAGATCAACTAGCTAATTTCCCAATCCAAGATAATATGCCCATTCAAGTCAATTTCCCAGATGAACATCTTATGTACATGACTGAGAGATCCTGGAAACTATTCTTTGATGGTTCCTACATGCAAAACGGTTCTGGAGCTAGTGTGTTGTTTGTCTCTCCACATGGGTACACTATTCCCAAATCTTACAAGTTACTCTTCCCATGCACAAACAACATAGCTAAATATGAGGCTTTAACAAATGGACTAAAAATGGTTATAGAGTGGAATATCATAGAACTACATATCTATGGGGATCCTCAGCTGATCATCAATCAAGTCAATGAGCAATACCAAACAAAAGATGACAAGTTGATACCTTACAAAAAAATGGTTGATTCATTAAGATGGTACTTTACTTTTGTCACCTTTCAAAAAATCCCTAGGGCTGAGAATAAAGTAGTTGATGCTATGGCCACCCTTGTTTCACTTCTTCAGTTAGAGGAACATGAGTCCAGATATGAATTCCTGGTGGAAGAGCTACATTATCCCATTTATGACACTCAAGAAAGCCATGTCATTTGTACCCTTGTCAATCATGAATCCTCCCGCTATGGTGCTATTTACTCATATCTCCATGATGGCATCATCCCCAACACATTTAACTGATCTGAAAGAAGAAACCTTGTCCATAACACCTCTCATCATTCCCTCATCTCTGGTGATTTGTATAGGAGGGGTCTAGATGGGACACTTCTTAGGTGCTTAGAAAAGGAGGAATCTGATCAAGCACTAGTTGACATCCACGAGGGCATATGTGGGGGACATTCTAATGGTCTTTCCATGGCTCAAAGGTTGCTTAGGGCAGGGTACTATTGGCCTACGATGCAGATAGATGCGGTAGCTTTTGCCAAGTCTTGTGAAAAATGTTAGAAACATGGACACCTAATACATGCTCGAGGTAGGGAGCTAATTCCTTCTATATCTCACTGGCCATTTCAGTGATGGGCCTTTGACCTTGTTGGGTAGATTCATCCCAACTCATCAAGTGGACATAAGTTCATTATCACTGCTACTGACTACTTCACAAAATGGGTAGAGGTTGTTCCACTTTCTGTTGCCTCAGGCAAGACCGTGTCTTTATTCATTTTAAACCATATCATCTGTCGATATGGAGTGCCATCTAAGATCATCACTGACAATGGAGGTCAGTTCAAAAACAATGACCTTACACAACTCTACCAAAGATTTAAGATAAAGCAACATTGGTCCTCCATTTACTTCCCACAAGGAAATGGTCAGGCAGAGGCTTCAAATAAAACCATTCTCAAGATTTTACACAGAATAGTTCATAAGAATGGTAGAGACTGGCACCTACAGATAAACCTGACCTTATGGGCCTATAGAATGAGTATTCATACTCCAACTGGGGCTACTCCTTTTGCCCTCACATATGGCGTTGAAGCAGTGTTACCTTTAGAGGTTGAGATTCTATCACTTAGAGTCTCTCTCAAAGGTCTAGTTGCAAATGAAGATTATCGCGCCATGAGATTACAAGAATTGGAACTTCTGGATGAAAAGCGTAAAGCATCATTTGACCATATGAGGGTCTACCAAAAGTGGATGTCCAAAGCATTCAACAAAAAGGTTCGCCCTAGAGAATTCCAAGTAGGAAATCTTGTCCTGCAAGAGAATCGTAAGAACCAAAAAATAGAGAACAAAAGGGCAAATTCAAACCTAATTGGCTTGGACCCTACATTATTATAGCATCTTTTGGTGCAGGTGCTTATTTACTATCTACTGAAGAGGGGGAGCAGCTCCCTGAGCCTATCAATGTTTTGCACCTGAAGAAGTTATATCCTTGATGCTCGTTCTGTCTGGGGGTATCCTTTGTATATACCTTATTGATCCTGAAAAAATTCCAAAAAAAATCATATATGATGCTGGAAAAAATACAAAAAATTCAAAAAATACAAAAAAATCAAAAATTCAAAAAATCAAAAAAAAATAGAAAAAGTGCCTTGGTGAAAACTTGGAAACAGGTGCCTTGGTAGCAAAAAATACAAAAAAATTATAAAAAGTCCTGAAAAAATTCTTCCAAGTGGTGAAAATCTGGAAACGGGCACTACTTGAGGCCTTTGCACCCCTATTTATTAGCATGCATCCTCGACACTTAGCCTTTCTCCATCATGCCTTGTCCTTGTTGCCTTGGTTTGGAATTGGTCTTTGTCTTTGTCTAGGGGGCATCACTGTGTTAGCTTTGGTCTCTTAGATATGCTTGTCTTTAGGACACCTCACAAACAGTGTTTTTTGACACCAACCCAACTTTGTTTTTCAACACAACTCCTGACATCAAGTGTTTTTCAACACTTATCAGTTTGGTCTTATCCAGTTTGGTCATGTGATCTTACCTACTTGCAAGCATTTGATCCTTATCCTCGAAACTCAGTATCAATTTACACGCTTAAATTTTTAAATGCAACATTTAATGCTTGAGATATGTCATGATTTTTTTCTTTGTGTGCTAACTATTATTGATTTTTGTTGAGTGTCCCTATCTAATAAGTCTCTCCATGATGCATAGCTAGAAGACCTGGGGCATGGGGCATGTTTTTATTTTCTTTCTACTTGTGGGTGTCATCTTGAATCTCTTCAGTGTCTCTTATTGTCTCCTTGACACACTTAGGAGATTTAAGGCATCATCCTTGACAGTTTTTGCACAACGATTCTTATGGTCATCTTGGCGTTTATGCCTTGATGCGAGTGTGGTTTTGCTACATTAAATTGGGTAAGCTAACATTGCAGTCATCTTGACCTTTATGTCCTTGATGCTCATGTTAGAATCTTTCCACATTCTAATATGATATAAATCACATTCATATCTTCATAGTTGCGTTTGTGACTAGTGATGATTGTGTGATCGACCGATGTTTGGTAATAATGGCCCTATGATGAAAATAAGTTCTCTTACATTCTCTAATGAATGATGAACACAAAAATCCTATGTTACCCTATTGCAAGTACACCTTTGCATTTCCATGTAGCTTGCATTATTTAGACTTCATGTTAAATTAGCACTTTTAGACTGCATTATGAGTTTGAGAGGGTTTCCTTCATCTTTCTTGTGGACTTTTAGTCAACTGTGGTCATGTTTTGATCTTCATTTCCTTACCTTCTTTCGTGATCTCAATCAAAATTCCCTATCTTAAATAGTTGATTGATTTTGGGGCATCTTCTTTCTAGAGGCAATTTCTCTTTCTTCTCTCCATTTCTTTCCATTTCTTCCAAACTTCTATCTTCCATTCGCTTTCACCCCACTTCTTTTCTTCTAATTCAACCTTGGGGCATAATCTTTCTTGGTAAGCTACCTTAGTTCTTTGATTCTTATATCTTTCATCTTACATCAAGAACCTTATCTTTAGTTCGATTTGATCAAATTTATCAATTTACTGTTTCTCCTCTATCTCATTTTGATTTCAATCACGAGGGGGAAATACCTACCAAACTTCAATTCTTGATTCAACTTTATAAAATTTATCAATTGCTTCTCTTGGGGCAACCTTGCTTGAGATTCTTATCTCTTATTTGAGAATTGACAATTACCTATTCACAGGTGTTGGCCTTGTCTTTTTCAGTCTGATTATCTATGTCTTGGTGTGTTCCCATCCGTCGAACACACATCTGGGTTGTTTTGTGATCCCAAATTGATCTCACACTTCAATTCCATTCTTTGACTGCATGTGATCCTGAGTCGACCTCACATTAGTCAAAGAGGGGCAAATGTATGCACCCTAAAATGGTCGCCTAGACTTTGGGCCCCATTTATTCAATTTGTCAATTATCAATTTTCTGAATCAATGCTTTACAATATATTCAAATCAATTTCCTTGATCAAATCATAACTATTTCAATCATTTCAATAATCTCCTAAGGTTTAATCATGTCATCAATAATTTTATTTAATTAAAAGAAATAATCCCTTTTAAATAAATAAAATAACTTTATTTAATTGAAAGTAATATCTCTTAAGTAAAATAAATTTATTTAATTAAAACCCTTTTTAATTAAATGATTTTATTTTATTTAATTAATATTCATCTTTTAATTAAATAACCTTATTTTATTTAATTAAAAGAGAATTATTCTTTTAAAATAAATAAAATCCTCTCAAAAGATCTTTTGTGATGAAAAAAGGAAATAAGTGAAATAAAAATAAATAAAATAAAGAGATTTCCTTTTCTCTCCACACTTTCTAAAAATGAGATTTCTTTCCTCCTTTTGCATTAATCCCACATTGATCTTGGAGATGCATTCTTTTCATCAGTTTCTTATATAAGGAGCCCTCTCCTTCTCAATTAAAGATCTAGAATTTTCATATTATCATTATGCTGAAGATTTTCTTGACAACATTAGAGCTTTAGAAATCATCATTTTAGATTGCACATTTAGTTTAATTTTCATATAGATTAATTAGCGAAGTAGTTTATTTCTTGTATTGTATATAGATTAATTTCAATAAAATAGTTTATTTCTTGCAATCATATAGTTTAATCTTCATTCAATAAATTAGTTTATTTTCTTGCATTTGCAATCATATAGATTAGTTTCATTTGCATGCAAGAACTCGATTCAATGGAGATTAGCATTCTTGCTTCTCCTCCTTGAATCTCTCATTCTGTGGTGTACTTGCATGGGTTCAATCTGAGGGCCTCATAGAAAGCCATGCACTCCATAGATAGAGAGTTGTGGATTGATATCTGAGAGCTCATTATTGAGTATTCTTGGATGTAAGGATTCACAAAAGTGTGACCATTTTCCATCACACATTGGTTTGATCAGTGAAGATAGTATATGTTATGTTACGGGTTGCAAACTTAGAGGAAGACATTTTGGGATATGTATGAGCTTCAGTTAAGTTCGCATGTGTTTTTTTGTTGATATCAGCTAGTTAAAATGGTATGAAGGCATGTGAATATAGAGGAACAGTGAAACAGGGCATATGAACAGCTGCAATGATTAAGGGAAGGCTAGATGGAATGGTAACGTGTTAAGTCAAATGAAGATTGTATATTGTTGACACTTTGGTAATATAAGATCACCGACTCAGTATTTATCATTTGTATAAATAATTATTATGTTTTGTATTATATTTGAGAGCCGACTAGATGGTAGAATAGAAATAATTATAGAGTATTTTGTGAAAGTGATAGAGATGAAAAGATGGATTCAAATTTGGGATATCAAAGATGACTAATTGTAGATGTGAGATCAATAATTGATAGAGGCTATTATGAATCATAACTAGAACTATCTAAGCATAGAAGATGCTTGTATTGTTCATTCCTAAAGAACACTTTTGTAATAGAATTGTTGATTGTAAGAGTTGTAAGCTCACCATACCTTTAACAGGGTTTTTGTATACCTTTCATAGGGTTAACATTCCTCTAACAAGGAAATGTACTATGTAATACTCAGCTCCTAACAGGGTTAGATCTCCTAATAGGGATTTTATATTTTAGTACATAGTTATGGGTACCATCCCCACCGGGCTTTTCCCTTGACCGGGGTTTCCTTGAAAACAAATAATGGTGTTATGAGCTATGTGTTGTGTGTTTATGTTATTTTCATTTCAACATTAATATGGTTTATTTGCAATTGGTTTAAGTTTAAGTTTAGGTCTTGTAATATTGATTCACCCCCCCCCCCTCCTCGGTATTACTTAATCCTAACACGGCAATGAAACATTGTGACTGAATTCTTTTTTTGTTAACTTAGAGGTAATCCAGTAACTCATCTCAATGCCCAATCTTCCTTACCTTGGTCTTACAGATTTTCTAGTTGGGGTTTAGGAAAGGGTGAGGTTAGGAAAGAATATCTCTCTAAGAATTAATGGAAGAAAAGAAAGAAATAAGGAGAAAATAAGTAAGTGATTCATTCAAAATGAAAAGTTATGAAAGGTTGTGATACTTGTAAGAGAAAAAGAATTAAAGGGTTGCGACTCTTTCGAAGGTGGTAATTGTGAAAGGTTGAAGTGATTGCAAAAGGAAAACATGATGAAGATGTGTTACTCTACCCCACATTGGAAGATAAAAAGGGGAGAAGGTTTCTATTTAGGAGGACTTTCAAGTGAAATCAATGTTGGATATAATATATTATTCACAAAGGAAACAATGAAATCTGGTGACTCAATTCTTTTTTTCTTAACTTAGAGGTATCCCTACAACTCATCTCAGTGCCCAACTTGTCTTTTCTTGGTCTTACATATTTCTAAGTTGGGGTTCAGGGAGGGGTGAGATAAGTAAAGACTATCCCTCTAGGGATGCACGTAATTGCCTATAAGAATTGGGAGAAAACCCATAGCCCAAGCCAACTCTTCTACCCATGCAAACTGTGGTGACTCAATTATTATGAATGGTGGTGACCCTTTCACCAATAAATTATAAATGATATTTCATTCCAAGTATTTAAGGACTTATCAATCATTATCCTTCCTCCATCGTTGCCCAATAAATCAAGAAATTAATCAATTGGAAAGATCAAGAAAATAATAATCAAATTCACATAAATCATCACTTTAACTTGGATTGAGAATACATATAATTCAACAATCAAGCTTCACTCTACCAAATTAACATTCATTCAACCACCATCCATCAATGTGTCAAACTACCATTTATTATATTGTCACTTCCCAATTATCTAATCAATATTTACTTAATCATAACTAACAAATACCTCGAATCATCGAAGTAGTCAAATATGTCTTACATGGATATGTCTTATAGTATAGAGAAGCTGAATATTATTATAAATTGTTATGAAGTTGTTGGACTAACTACCAACATCCCCCTTCAAGATTTGTGACATGGTTTAGAAACCTCATATGTCTTCTTTAAGTCTATTGATTGTATTGGGCATTACTAGGTTAATCGTTTGGTGCAACGACAACCGCTAGTTGTAACAAACGGTATAAGAGATTGGTCACATGTTCGAATCCCCTTAGGTAATGTTGAGGGGTAATTCTTTGACTAACCTCCAACATCCCCTTTTGGGATTCATGACATGTTTTAACATCCTCATGTGTCTTCTATAAGTCTATTGGTTGTATGAGACACCAACAGGTCAATCTTTTAGTGCAAAAACAACCGCTAGTTATAACATAAGTATTAGTTCTTATAATCAATAACATAGTGAGCCTTATTTATGATTTCTTGTTTATGAATAATGGTCCTATTTATGATTTATTTTTTATAAATAATGTTCATGAATATGATATTATTACATCAACCTTTATTTGGAGAAAACATGTAATAATGTGTAACTCTTATATGTTTACCATAGTCAATCATGGTATGGGTAATAAGGGAATACAAGGAGGGAGAAATTGTTTTGAGTCCTTCTTCTAAGCATGAGGCCAAGGGGATGTAAGGATGCCCTGCCCTTGGGCTTAGAAAAGAAGGATGCTTAAGACACCCTATTGTAGTGTCCTCAAACGCTTACATTGGTTGTCCATTATGTTAAGAAGCTCTAACCATAGGAGAGAGGATAATTCTGATGTTTAGGGAACCCTAGCAATCACATTGACATATCTAATGCATTACTTTAGTGGGATCATCATGAGTTACTTCTCAACTCTAGGCATAATATTTTTTATATTAGAGTAGAGCAACAAAATCTTGATGGATATTTGCACAACATTGGAAACTTAGCCAACTACATTCAAAGGCCAACTTGCATCCAAGAGAGTTAATGAGGTAGTAGAGGTAGTACTTGTAGTCATGGTGCAACATAGAAATTTTAGCAGGTGTTCTTTCTAGTCTCCATAATTGGTTTGCAATATTGGTATTTTCTTTCAAAGGACAACCAATTTTGATGGCAGATTGTTTAAGGGGAGTGAATCTTTGGGTAGGGAGCATTGTAATGTCCCCGAGTTTTCAAAAGTGACTTAATTAAATTAATTAATTAGGTTGCCCAAAAATTAATTTTATGTCCTAAGGATGACTTCAATTAATTAATTTACCACTAAAATAGTGGAAATAATAAATTAATAAAGTCACTTTATTTATTCAACCTAACCTTCTGGATGTTTCCTGGAGATCTTTGTAAGGTGGTTGGCTAGGTGAAGTAAGTCATGGTGCAACATAGAGATTTCAACAGTGTTCATTCTGATCTCCATAATTGGCTTGTAATATTGGTACTTTCTTTCAAAGGACAACCAATTTTGATGGCGAATTGTTTGAGGGGAGTGAATCTTTGGGTAAGGAGGATTGTAATGTCCCTAAATTTTCAAAAGTGACTTAATTAAATTAATTAATTAACTTGCCCAAAAATTAATTTTATATCCTAAGGATGACTTCAATTAATTAATTTACTTATAAAACACAATGGAAATAATAAAGTAATAAAGTAAGTCACTTTATTTATTCAACCTAACCTTCTAGATGTTTCTTGGAGATCTTTGTAAGGTGGTTGGTTGGGTGAAGTAATCATCATCAAATATTTGGAATTTCATTGTTACTTTTGTTGAAGGCATGCTAGTTGAAGGAGTGTGCAGTTTCGTGGTGCAATATTACCTTACGAATTTAATATGAATGGGCAATATATTAAGTCAATGGTTAATTGAGAATGTTGGGCGTAGTATTTTGTGTTGGACCCAACATCCACAAATCAAATGTTATAACCAGGATTAAGGGACGACATCAAATATTCATGTTCTGAAAGGAAAAAGTTAAAGATAAATATTTATATTGGCTTTAATTATGTATAGGGAAGATAAAATTGTGATTTTTCTATCAATACAATAGTAGTATTGGGTGAAGATGTTTCTTGGTTGTATCTCAATATTGGCATGAACATTCATGTGTCATGAGCTCCTATTGAGGGGTCAACTTGCATATTTTATGGTAACCAAGATAATAATGTATGCTTAGTGTAGATTCAACAATATTGATATTTTGGCTTTGCCTACGATGGATATTCCTAACGTGTGTAATTTGCTAACATAACCCCTTGAAGAAATCCATGCCAAAGCACAAAGAGTCCCTTTATCATGCAGAATATTGAGCATTTTCTTAGTGTCTACTACCATATTGAGACTTCATTCTTCTCGTTAATGGGAGGAGGTTGATTGTTATATCACTCTAATGTTTGGAGATAAATATTTATAATGTTTATGCAAAAGTCATATTGGTGGTTTGATATCGGTAGCATTGGATCTCATCTCAATGAGTATAACAGAATAAAATATGATTGTGGATTGCTTTGATATCAATGGGTAACTTATTTCCACAAGATACTTTGAATTGACACAAATGGTGAGTGGACATTTCTTGTGTTGTTGGATGTGGTGGACAAGGGATTTTATAGATTTTTCTAGAACCAAACAAAACTATATAGAGATTCTTCATGGCCGACTTAGTGTATCTCCTTGTGCAATCACTGTTATAGTTAGATTGTAGCGCGGGTCATTGAAGGGTCAATATTTTGTGATTCTTTGGTGTTGAGTGAAATCATATACTAAGGAACATACATTTGCAGTCATATGACCTATAGAAAGGGATCCATAAGCATATAAGTTCTAATTGTGAACAACACCAATAACTCATATTTGGTAAAGGGCATAGTTAGAGGAGATTGTGGTTTCTACCATACTTTTCCAAGTGTTGTCATGATTTTAGAGGGATAGAGAAATACTTGCTCTTGTTATTCTATTAACTAATTAAGGAATTATTTTTATCTTAGTATGAATGTGTGTAAGGATATAATTATTATCATTTAGTCAATGTTTGTTTTTTAAACATCAAGTCAGTCCATTACCCCTGCATCCTTAAAATGAAAGATTGTGACACTCTCAAATGGCAGAAATGGTGAAGGGTAGTGACTCTTTTGAAATGTGAAAATTATAAAAGGTTGTGACGATTGCAAAGGGAAAATATGATGAAGAGATGTGACTCTTCCCCACATTAGAAGATACAAAGGGGAGAATGTTTCAATTTATGACAACATTAAAATGAAATCAATGTGTGGTATAATATACTATTAAAAAAGACAACAATGAAAAGTGATGAGTCAATTCTTTTTTTTTAATTCAAAGGTATCTCTATGAATTAGCTCAGTGCCCAACCCACCTTACCTTGGTCTTACATCTTGCCAAGTTGGGGTTTAGGAAGGAGTGAGTTGAGGAGAGACTAGCCCTCTAAGGATTAATGGAAGAGGAAAAAAAATAAGAAAAAAAATAACGAAGTGACTCTTTTAAAAGAAAAAGTTATGAAGGGTTGTGACACTCGTAAATGACAAATATAGTGAAGGGTACTTGTGACTCTTTCGAAAAGTGACAATTGTGAAAAGTTGTCATTTTTTTCTAAGAGAAGATATGGTGAAGAGATGTAAATATTCCCCACATTAGAAGATACAAATAGAAGAATGTTTCATTTTAAGAGGATACTAAAATGAAATCAACATGGGCTATAATATATTATTTACAAAGGAAATAATGAAAAGTTGTGACTCAATTCTTTTTTTTGTTAACTCACAGAGATCCCTATGACTCATCTCAATGCTCAACCTACCTTACATTGGTCTTACATATTGCCAAGTTGGGGTTGAAGAAAGGGTGAGCTGAGGCAAGACTAGCCCTCTAAGAATTAATGGAAGAGAAAAAAGAATGAAATTTTTTTAAGGAAGTGACTCCTTTAAAAGACAAAATTATGAAAATTTGTGACATCGAAAAATAACTGAAACAGTGAAGGGTTGTGACTCTTTTCAAAGGTGGTGATTGTGAAAGCTTGTGACAATTACAAATAGTAGACATGATGAAGAAATGTGACTCTCCCCCACATTAGAAGATACAAAGGGGAGAATGTTTCAATTTAGGAGGACATTCAAATGAAATCAATGTGGGGTATAATATATTATTCAAAAAAGCAAAAATAAAAAGTGTTGATTCAATTCTTTTTTCGTTAACTCAGAGGTATCATCGTGACTTGGCCCAATGCCCAACCTACCTTACCTTGGTCTTACATATTGCCAAGTTGGGGCTCAGGATGGGGTGAGTTGAGGCAAGACTATCCCTCTAAGGATAAATGTAATAGAAAAAGAAATTAAAAGAAAATAAGGAAGTGAGTTATTCAAAAGGAAAAGTTATGAAAAGTTGTGACAATCACAAAAAAAAAAATGGTGACTAGTTGTGACTCTTTCAAAGAGTAGAAATTTTGAAAGGTTGTGACTCTTTCTAATAAAAGATATGATGAAGAGATGTAACTCTCCCCATATTGGAAGATACAAAGGGGAGAAGGTTTCATTTTAGGACCTTAATATGAAATGTGGGGTATAATATATTATTCAGAAAGACAACAATAAAATGTGGTGACTCAATTCATTTTTTTTGTTAACATAGATGTATCCCTATGACTCAACCCACTGCCCAACCTTCCTTACCTTGATCTTACATATTGCCAAGTTGGGGTTCAGAAAGGGGTGAGTGAGCCAAATTAGCTCTCTAAGAATTAATGGAAGAGAAAAAG
The DNA here is from genome assembly GCA_027943335.1 of Chamaecyparis obtusa. NCBI lineage: Eukaryota > Viridiplantae > Streptophyta > Pinopsida > Cupressales > Cupressaceae > Chamaecyparis > Chamaecyparis obtusa. The sequence continues at coordinate 551,266 of BSBK01002559.1, read as the reverse complement.
GAATAATTTTGAAGAAAATAAGGAAGTGACTTCTTCAAAAGGAAAAGTTATGAAATATTGTGATGCTCACAAAGGAAAAAAAATGGTGAAGGGTTGTGACTCACTGAAGGGTGGCAATTGTGAAAGGTTGTAATGATTGCAAAAGACAAAAATGATGAAGAGGTGTGACTCTCCCCACATTGTAAGATATAAAGGTGAGAAGGTTTCAATTTAAGAGGACATTTAGGTGAAATTAATGTGGGTAATAACATATTATTCACAAATGCAACAATGAAAAATTGTCACTCAATTTTTTTTATTAACTTAGAGGTATTCTCGTGACTCATCTCAATGCCCAACCTACCTTACCTTGCTCTTACATATTTCCAAGTTGGGATTTAAGAAGGGGTGAGGTTAGAAAAGACTATCTCTCTAAAAATTAATGGAAGAAAAGAAAGAAATAAGGAGAAAATAAAGAAGTGATTCATTCAAAATGAAAAGTTATGAAAGGTTGTTTTTCTTTTAATGAAAAAAAATCAAAGGGTTGTAACTTTTTCGAAGGTGGCAATTATGAATGGTTGTAATGATTGCAAAAGGAAAACATGATGATGTGTGACTCTCCCCCCACATTGGAAGATATAAAGGGGAGAATATTTCTATTTAGGAGGACTTTCAAGTGAAAACAATGTTGGAAATAATATATTATTCACAAAGGCAACAATAAAACTAGTGAATCATTTTTTTGTTAACTTAGAGGTATCCTTATGACTCATCTCAGTGTTCAACTTGTCTTATCTTGTTCTTACATATTTCCAAGTTGGAGTTCGGGGAGAGGTGAGCTAAGTCAAGACTATCCCTCTAAGGATGCACGTAATAGCCTACAAGACATGTGCATTGGGTAAGCCTGGGCCTCAAATTCAAACCTAATATGAATGGGGAGAAAAACCATGGCCCAAACCAACTCTTCTACCCATGCAAGTAGTGGTGACTCAATTATTAGGAATGGTGGTGACCCTTTCACCAATAAAGTTTAAAGGAGATTTCATTCCAATTATTTAAGGACATATTAATTATTATCCTTCCTCCATCATCTCCTAATAAATCAAAAAATTCATCAATTACAAAGATCAAGAAAATAATAATCAAATTCACATAAATCATCACTTTAACTTGGATCAAGAATAAATATAACTCAACAATCAAGCGTCACACTACCAAATTAACATGCATTCAACCACCATCCATAAACATGTCAAAATAACATTTATTATATCATTACTTCTCAATTATCTAATCGATAATTAGTTAATCATAACTCACAAATACCTCGAATCATCAAACTAGTCACATATGTCTTACAAGGATATGTCTTATAGAATAGAGAAGCTAAATATTATTATAAATTGGTATGAAGTTTTTGGACTAACTGTCAACATCCTCCTTTAAGATTTGTGACATGGTTTAACAACCTCCTATGTCTTCTCTAAGTCTATTTGTTGTATTGAGCATTACCATATCAATCTTTTGATGTAACGACAATCACTAGTTGTAACAATTGGTATAAGAGATTGGTCACATGTTTAAATCCCCTCGGGTGATGCTTAGGGGGATTGTTTGACTAACCTCAAATGTCCCCATTTGAGATTTGTGACATGGTTTAACATACTCATGTTTCTTTTATAAGTCTATTGGTTGTAAGAGACACTAAGGTTGTATGAGACACTAACAAGTCAATCTTTTGGTGTAACGAAAATTGCTAGTTATAGCATAAGTATTAGTTCTTATAATAAATAGCATAGTGAGATTTATTTTTGATTTCTTCCTTATGAATAATGGTCCTATTTATGATTTATTTCTTATAAATAATGTATATGAATATTAAATTATTATTTCAACCTTTATTCAAAGAAAACATGTAATAATGTGTAACTCTTATATGTTTATCGTAGTCAACCATGGTAGGGGTAATAAGGGAATACAAGGAGGGAGAAATTTTTTTGAGTCCTAAGCGTGAGGCCAAGAGGGTGTAAGGATGCCCTGCCCTTGGGCTTAGAAAGGAAAAATACTTCAGACACCCTATTGTAGTTTCCTCGAACTCTTACATTGGTTGTCCATTATGTTAAGGATCTCTAACCATAGGAGGGATGATAAGTGTGATTTTTAGGGAACCCTAGCAATGACATTGACATATCTACTACATTACTTTAGTGGAATCATGACGAGTTACTTCTAAACTCTGGACATAATGTTTTTTATATTAGAGTAGAGAACCAAAATCTTGATGGAGATTTGCACAACATTGGAAACTTAGCCAGCTACATTCAAAGGCTCTATCAACTTGCATTCAAGAGATTTAAGGAGGTAATAGAGGTAGTACTTGTAGTCATGATGCAACATAGAGCTTTCAGCAAGTGTTCATTCTAGTCTCCATAATTGACTTGCAATCTTGGTACTTTCTTTCAAAGGACAAACAATTTTGATGGCAGATTGTTTGAAGGGAATCAATCTTTGGGTAGGGGGGATTGTAATGTCCCCAAGTTTTCAAAAGAGACTTAGTTTAATTAATTAATTAAGTTGCTCAAAATTTAATTTTATATCCTAAAGATGACTTCAATTAATTAATTTACTTGTAAAACATAGTGGAAATAATAAAGTAAGTCACTTTATTTATTCAACCTAACCTTCTAGATGTTTCCTAGAGATCTTTGTAAGGTAGTTGGTTGGGTGAAGTAAATCGTCATCAAATATTTGGAATTTCATTATTACTTTTGTTGAAGGCATGCTAGTTAAAGGAGTGTGTAGTTCCGGGGGTGAGACTATCTACCCTAGTCTCTAGTTGGAAATATCATTTTAGATATTCCACTTTGTACCTATTGGAGATTATACAAATTTGTGAAGTATTCATTCGAAGACAAATTTGTAGAAATAAGATATTCACAGGTCTGTGGTCATTTATATCTTGAGATTCTTCACTTGGGAAAATATAAGTTATTTTTAAATATAATATTATTGTCGTTGGTCTCTATTGTGCATATTATCTTTGGATATTTTGATATATATCGTATGCTTTATATGTTGTGATTTATGAGATATTATTTCTAATATTATTATTGAGAGTTTAAGTGCAAAGAAAGGAAACTATTGTGCAGCAGCTCAATATATCATCATGGGCTAGATTAATATTTATATAATTTGAAGATAAATATTTTGGTGGTGCAATATTACCTAACAGATTTAATATGACTAGGCAATATATTAAGTCAATGGTTAATTGAGAATGTTGGGCATAGTATTTTGTGTTGGACCCAACATCCACAAATCAAAGGTTATAGCCAGGATCAAGGGACGACATCAAATATTGATTTTTCTAACATTAGAAAGAAAAAAGTCAAAGATAAATATTTATATCGGCTTTAATTAAGTATGGGGAAGATAAAATTGTGATTTATTTCTCAATACGACAATAGTATTGGGTGAAGATGTTTCTTGGTTGTATCTCAATATTGGCATGAACATTCATGTGTCATGAGCTCCTATTGAGGGGTCGACTTGCATATTTTATGGTAACCAAGATAATAGTGTATGCTTAGTGTAGATTCAACAATATTGATATTTTGGCTTTGCCTGTGATGGATATTCCCACCGTGTAATTTTCTAGCTTAAGCCCTTGAAGAAATCCCTGCCAAAGCACAAAGAGTCCCTTTTTCGTGCAGAATATTAAGCATTTTTTGGTGGCTACTACCATATTGTGACTTCATTCTTGTCATTAATGGGAGGAGGTTGATTATTCTATCACTCTAATGTTTGGAGATAAATATTTATAATGTTTGTGCAAAATTCATATTGGTGTTTTGATAATTATAACATTGAATCTCATATCAGCAAGTATAACATAATAGAATATGGTTGTGCATTGTTTAGATATCAACAAGTAACTTATTGCCACAAGATACTTAGAATTGGCATGAATGGTGGGTGGGCTTTTCTAGTGTTGTAGGATGTTGCAGACAAGGGCTTTTATAGATTATTCTTTAACCAAACAAAACTATACAGAGATTCTTCATGGACAACTAAGTGTATCTCCTTGTGCAATCACTTCTATAGTTAGATTGTAGCGTAGGTGATCGAAGGGTCAATATTTTGTGATTCTTTGGTGTTCAGTGAACTCATATATTAATGAACATACATTTGCACTCATATGACCTATAGCAAGGGATCCATAAGAATATAAGTTTTAATTGTGAACAACACCATTTGAGGAGTCTGAGATGAACTATGGCCAACAACTCATATTTGGTAAAGGGAAGAGTTAGAGGAGATTGTGCTTGCTACCATACCTTTCCAAGTGATGTTATGATTTCAGAGGGATAGAGAAATACTTTTTCTTGTTATTTTATTAACTAATTAAGGAATGTTTTTTGTCTCAATATCAATGTGTGGAAGGATATAGTTATTATCATTTAGTCGATGTTTGTTTTTTAAACATCAAGTCAATTCATTTCCCCTGCATCCTTGAAATGAAAGTTTGTGACACTCTCAAATGACATAAATGATTAAGAGTTGTGACTCTTTTGAAAGGTGAAAATTATAAAAGGTTGTGATGATTGCAAAGGGAAAACATGATGAAGAGATGTGACTCTTCCCCACATTGGAAGATACAAAGGGGAGAATGTTTCAAATTATGAGGACATTAAAATGAAATCAATGTGTGGTATAATGTGCTATTAAAAAATAATAATGAAAATTGGTCAGTCAATTCTTTTTTTTAAATTTAGATGTATCTCTATGAATTAGCTCAGTGCCCAACCCACCTTACCTTGGTCTTACATCTTGCCAAGTTGGGGTTCAGGAAGGGGTGAGTTGAGGAGAGACTAGCCTTCTAAGGATTAATGGAAGAGAAAAAAGAATAAGAAAGTGACTCCTTCAAAAGGAAAAGTTATGAAAGGTTGTGACACTTGTAAATGACAATAATGGTGAAGTGTACTTTTGACTCTTTCAAAAAGTGGCAATTGTGAAAAGTCGTCACTCTTTCTAAGAGAAGATATGGTGAAGAGATGTAACTCTTCCCCACATTAGAAGATACAAAGAGAAGAATGTTTCATTTTAGGAGGATATTCAAACAAAATTAATGTGGGGTATAATATATTATTCACAAAGGAAATAATGAAAAGTGGTGACTCAATTCTTTTTTTTTAATTCACAAATATCCTTATGATTCATCTCAATGCCCAACCTACCTTACCTTGGTCTTACATATTGTCAAGTTGTGGTACAATAAGGGGTGAGTTGAGGAAGGACTAGCCCTCTAATAATTAATGTAAAAGAAAAAGGAATGAAAAAAATTAAGTGACTCCTTCAAAAGGAAAATTTATGTTAGGTTGTGACACTAACAAATAATAGAAATGGTGAAGGGTTGTGACATTTTTCAAGGGTGTTGATTGTGAAAGCTTGTGACGATTAAAAATGGTAGACATGATGAAGAGATTTGACTCTCCCCCACATTGAAAGATACATAGGTTAGGAGGACATTCAAGTAAAAAATCAATGTGGGTTATAATATATTATTCAAAAAGTTAAAAATAAAAAATGGTGATTCAATTTCTTTTTTTGTTAACTTAGAGTTATCCTCATGACTTGGCCCAATGCCCAACCTACCTTACCTTGGTCTTACATATTGCCAAGTTGGGGTTCAAGAAGTGATGAGTTGAGGCAGGACTATCCCTCTAAGGATTAATGTAATAGTAAAATGAATAAGAAGAAAATAAGAATGTGAGTCATTCAAAAGGAAAAGTTACGAAAGGTTGTGACACTTGTAAATGACAAAAATGGTGAAGAGTTGTGACTCTTTCGAAGAGTGGCAATTTTGAAAGGTTGTGACTCTTTCTAAGAAAAGATGTGATGAAGAGATGCGACTCTCCCCCACATTGGAAGATATAAAAGGGAGAAGGTTTCATTTTAGAAGGACATTGATATGAAATGTGGGGTATAATATATTATTTAGAAATGTAACAATGAAATGCAGGGTATAATTTATTATTTGGAAAGGCAACAATGAAATGTGGTGATTCAATTCATTTTTTATTTTGAACATAAAGGTATCCTTATGACTCATCCCAGTGCCCAACCTACCTTACCTTGGTCTTATATATTACCAAGTTGGGGTTTAGAAAGGGGTGAGTGAGGCAAAATTAGCTCTCTAAGAATTAATGGAAAAGAAAAAAGATTAATCTTGAAGAAAATAAGGAAGTGACTTCTTCAAAAGGCAAAGTTATGAAATATTGTGATGCTCACAATGGAAAAAAATGTTGAAGGGTTGTGAATTTTTTAAGGGTGGCAATTATGAAAGGTTGTAATGATTGAAAAAGGAAAAAATGATCAAGAGATGTGATTCTTCCCACATTTGAAGATATAAAGGCGAGAAGGTTTCAATTTTGGAGGACATTCAAGTTAAATTAATGTGGGGAATAATATATTAATCATAAATGCAACATGTTGGCAAGTGATGTTTTGAGTGCACTTAAAATCACTTGAGGGTTGTCATTTATGGCAACACCTATGTCATAGTGATTGCATGGAGTAAGTATAAGTGTTGGAGACATAGTCATGAAAATGACTAAGTACAAAATCAGATTTACATTATACTACAGTATTGGTTTGATCAGCGAAGATAGTATATGTTGTGTTATGGCTTGCAAGCTTACAGGAAGACATTTTGGGATATGTATGAACTTCAGTTATGGTCACATGTGTTTTGGTGTTGATATCAGCAAGTTATAGTGGTATGAAGGCATGTGAAGATAGAGGAACAGTGAAACATGGCATATGAACAGCCCCGATGCTTATGGGAAGGCTAGATGGAATGGTAACGTGCTAAGTCAGATGAAGATTATATATTGCCAACACTTTGGTAATATAAGATCATCGACTCAGTATTTATCATTGTATAAATAATTATTATCTTTTGTATTGTAGTTGAGAGCTGACTAGATGGCAGAATAGATAGAAGTATAGAGTGTTTTGTGAAAGTGATAGAGATGAAGAAATGGATTCAAATTTGAGATATCAAAGATGACTGATGGTAGATGCGAGATCAATAATTGATAGAGGCTATTGTGAATCATAATTGGAACTATCTAAGCATAGCAGATGCTTGTATTGTTCATTCTTAAAGAACACTTTTTATAATAGAATTGTTGATTGTAAGAGTTGTAAGATCACCATACATTTAATAAGGTTTTTGTATACTTTTAATAGGGTTGACATTCCTTTAATAAGGAAATGTACTATGTAATAGTCGGCTCCTAAAAGGGCTAGATCTCATAACAGGGATTTTATATTTTAGTACATAGTCATGGGTACCATCCCCAGTAGGGTTTTCCTGTAATGTCCCCTTCCTTAGCCAGAAATTAATAATAAATTAACATACAAATGAAAATAATAAATATGATTAAACATTACAAATATAAATAATTATTATTTCTCATTAATACATAATATTATATATTGCTATTATTATTAATAAGAATAAATTAATAAAGATATATTTATTATGAAAATCAAACATAATGAAAGTAATGATAGAGGGAGTTTTAAAATATAATAACTAGTTATTATTAATAGTTATCAGCTTAAAAAGAAAATTAAAATTTAAGCTCATTAATGTATATGGGCCTATCCCTAATTCAGAAAAGAAAAAACTATGGCAAGACTTACATATTCAACTTGCAACTAACCTTGATGATATACATATAATAGGAGGGGATTTTAATGCAATCCTAGACATTAAAGAAAAATCCAGTGGATCACAATTTGTTTCACAATCACAAAAAGACTTTACTCTTTGGGTCAGCAAAAATAACTTGACAGACATCACCACTAATAATGTGGTGTTTACATGGAACAATCATAGAGGAGGTTTTAGCCATATTGTTGAAAAGCTGGATAGATTCTTGATTAGCAGAGATATGGGGAATTTTAATTATAATACATATGCGAAAGTGCTTACTAAATCGGGGTCAGACCACTTTCTAGTTAGATTAACTATTACAAAGAATTTCAAACCGCTTAGAAATCCATTTAAATTTGAATTCATGTGGTTTCAGGATGAGGAATTCATGCAACTTTTGGAACAATGGTGGAAACAGATTAAAATCTCTGGCTCTAGGATGTACTGCCTAGTAGCCAAACTTAAAATTATTAAACATAAGATTTTGGATTGGAACAAAGAAAAATTTAATAATATCTTTGAATAAAAAAACAAAATAGAATCAGAAATAAATGACTAAATGAAATTTTCATAAAGCAAGGAATGGATGAAACATCCTATAAGAAGGAAAAAGAACTTATGGCTAAGCATGCAGAGATCCTAATTAAGGAAGAGATCTTCTGGAAACAAAAATCCAAAGAGACATGGCTTAAAGAAGGTGATAACAATACCAAATTTTTTCATAATAGTACTAACAATAAAAGAAATATTAATAGAATTACAAAACTAAAAGACTCAAATGGTGATCTCATCGAAGATCCAAAACTTATAACAGAACATCTTGTCCACTATTACGAAACGCTTCTTAATAATCATGAATACTCTAATTTAGATGCCCAAAAGAAATTATTATCGTCAATCCCCAAATTAATCTTTGAAGCAGATAATAAATGGATAAATAGAAAATTATCATTAGAAGAAGTAAAAAAAGCTCTATTTCAGCTCCAGCCTGAGAAAGCTCCCAGTCCTAATGGCTTTCAAGCTGGCTTCTTCCAAAAGTGCTAGCATTTTCTTGGTGAGGACATCTGGAAAGCTGTAGAAGCAACCAGAAACTCAAGCACACTGCTAACTGAAATCAACAATACCTTTTTCTCTCTGATTCCCAAGAAACATGATAGCCTAGAACCAGGGGATTTTCGCCCAATTTCCCTATGTAACACAATCTATAAAATTCTCTCTAAATGCTTAGCAAACAGGTTCAAAACCTTTCTTCCATCAATCATCTCTGAAGAACAGACAGGGTTTGTTCCTAACCGCTCAATTTTGGATGGAATTATAATAGCACAAGAAATAGTGCATACCGCACAATACAACAAAGAATCATGTATGCTCATTAAAATACATATCCAAAAATCATATGATAAAGTCAATTGGAGATTCCTATGCAAATGCTTAGAGGCATTCGATTTCTCTAAACAATGGATAAATTTAATCTATAATTGTATCTCTTCGCCCAAGATTTCACTCTTAATTAATGGTACCCCTAAAGGATTCTTTGGAATCTCTCAAGGCATTAGACAAGGTGGTCCACTATCACCCTTCCTATATGTGATCTTGGTAGAATCTTTGGGTAGATCTATAAATAAGGCACATCTAGAAGGTAAAATTATAGGAGTTAAAGTAACAAATAACGTCTCCAATATAACCCATCAACAGTTTGTAGATGACACAATATTGTCAGGGGCATGCAATATAAGAGAAGAAAAGGCATTTAAATCTGCCCTGAATGTTTATATGAAGGCGTCAGGCCAAAGTGGCAACCCCAATAAATCAAAAAATTTCTTTGTTAACACCCCCCCCCCCCCCCCCCGACTAAAGAGAGACAGATTTGTAACATTCTAGGTTACAAAATCAATAAGTTTCCTTGCAAATATTTAGGGATACCCTAAGACAAGGGGGTACATAGCTCTAAACTATGGGAATCAGTAGTCTCTAAAGTCCAAAACAAAAAAGGAAGTTGGAAAGGAAAATGGCTCACTAAAGCTGGCCGAGCCACGATGATTAAATATGTTCTATCTGCTATTCCCACTTATCAAATGTCTCTTCTTTCACTTCCTATCAACATCAAAGCTAATATAGATAAACTCCTTAGAGACTTCTATTGGCAAGGTTCATCGGAAGAAAAGAAAACAATGCTTATTACATGGGATAATTTCTGCAAACCAATTTCTCAAGGTGGGCTAGGCATTAAGAATCTTCAATGGTAGAATACAGCCTTAGGAGCCAAATTAGTTTGGAGAATTTATTCAAACCCCAGTAGCAAATGGGTGACTATCCTTCTAAATAAATATGTCCCCAATGCAGAACCCATCAATATTTTTAGAGCCCATTCACACACTAAAGGCTCCCATATTTGGAATTTTATTATAGAGTCCAGAAGAGTTATCAATAACCTACTCACCTGGGATGTTGGAGCAGGTAACAAGGCCCTATTCTGGGAAGATTCTTGGGGAGGGTTTTCCCCATTGAAAAATGAAGGATTCTCACAAGATTATATGGATAGCTGCAAAACTAGTATTGGTAGCTATGTAAAAGATTACATTTCTCTAGGTGCAGATCCCATATAGAAATATATAGATATCACCCATGGAGATTACAATGAAAATGTCAAGCTATGATAAATCCTTAGCAATAGAATAATCTCGCACAAAATTAGAGAAGATCAATTAATATGGGCAGGCTCAAACGATGGAAACTATAAAGTCAAAGATGGATATAAAACAATTCTGAAAGAACAGAATCTGGATACATTAGATATACCCCTTAACTTATGCTGGAACAAAGCATGCCTCCCTAAGGCAGGAAACTTTCTTTGGGCAGCATTGCAAAAGAAGATTCTTATAGTAGACAGAATTAGGAGAATAGGTTTTGAAGGCCCATCTAGATGTCCATTGTGCAAATGCCAAGAAGAAGATATTAACCACTTACTTATAAATTGTGAATTTTCTCAAGAATGTTGGAACTGGCTAAGCAAGTGTTTAAATTGGTACTTAGCGAGACCTATGGATATATTGTATTTTCTCAAAGCATGGCCTTCACCAAATCAGGATAGCTTGTTTAAAGATATCTAGTTTATTGCTCCATCTATAGTACTATGGGAAATCTGGAAAGAACGCAATACAAGAATCTTTACAAATCAAAAACTCAAGTGGAGATCAGTAACTAATAAAATAGAAGCCTCAATTATCGAAGTAATTAACAATAGACTTCAGAACCAACATAGCTATGAAAACTAGTTTAAGCAATGTGATAATAATCTTAGAAGGATATGGCCAAAATTGGCCATACCCCCATTATATGGTAGAGGAGGGGACAAAACAAAGGATGACAGAAGCACATGCAAATGGGCATCACCTAAAGAAGGGTGGTATAAACTAAATTTTGATGGCACCTCTACAGGAAACCCAGGAATAGTAGGTATAGGTGGGATTATCCACAATTGGAAGGGAGAACCTATCGCAAAATTTTCTAAATCCATTAAACCTACAACCAATAATATGGTTGAATGCGGTGCAGTTCTAGAAGGACTTAAAATCTGTTATCAACTAGGTTTTCCAAAAATTGAAATAGAGGGAGATTCCCAAATTATTGTAAATGCAATTAGAACTAGGAAAACACCAAACTGGAAACTTAATTTGAAATTAGAAGAAATCCTAGAAATCATGGATAAAATCCCTCAAATCGAAGTAAAACATATTTATAGATAAGGTAATTCAGAAGCTGATCTTCTAGCAAATAGGGGAGCAGAGAATGAAAACTTTGTAGATAAAATATAAATAATCATAGATTAAAAGTAAGTTGTATCACAAAGAGTAGCCATCAGGATCACATGCCCCATCCATAATAGCAATATTACATAATACTAATGACTAGTAACTAACTAAACTCAATAGCAATAATTCAGATAGATTACTGAAGTACTTGATAGAAAGGGTTTCATAGGCATAGAATTCTTATGATACATGTTTTAAATTAAGTCTATTAAATTTAGATCCTAACTATACTCTGGCTCTTCTGAAACAGGGATACCTTTAAACTAATTAGACTTATGAAACTCAATCAGTTTATAGGACACCAAGACATTAGACTCACTAAGATAAAACTACTCTGCTTACCATCCTTTGCATCTTGGATATCAAAATCCATATAGATAGCTAGAACACATAAATGAATATAATCTAAGCCTCGCCGCATTTTCAAATCCAAATATCTACTAATGTAATAGGTAGATTTGGGCTTAACAATCATAGCTATTCATTCATATACATAGAGAGGTTCGTTACAAGTTATATTTACTCTATTAGATAGGTATCCTACTAGCAATACTCCTTATATCTATAAGAATTTGACCTTCTCTTAGTAGAATGTTTTAAACCAGTCATTAATCTTCAATCATTGAAACCAGTTTTACTTTTGAGAATAGGTAGACCAGTCCTTTACAATTGTAGGAATTTTTTAGAGTTATACCCCTTCTGTATACTAGATAGAGTACTAAAATCTTATTTCATTAGGACACATATGGATTAATTTAAAGGGAGTAATCTATAATCTCAGCCTTAGCCTATCTTATCTTAAACTAGGAGATCTTCTCCATTATCAATTCTATATAGGAATCCTCTAATCAGTCCTATAATCACTAAGCCTAATTGACACAAATAGTGTAGCTCTAGGCTATGTCTCATATGGGATAACTCCAGTATATAATAGATATCCCAACGCACATAGAGTGATCTATTAATTATGACAAATTTTTGGTAGTCACCAAAGCATTATAAATCAAATCATTAATTTTTAGATACAATGACTCCGCCATGGAATTATTAAATTACAACCTAAACCCTCAATATCAGGAAATTCTCATATGATAAGATTAACAGGAGACACATAACTATTCAATGATTTTCATTTAAGGACTAAATGTTATAGACTACCTACAACATTTTGATTTTTTTGAAGGACTACCGACAATGATGAAATGTTAGATCGTGCAGGAATCATTCAATCATGGAAAAACACTATCCTTCACAAGGGACATGAAGACAGGCAATAGAGATGCAATTATAGAAATTATAAATTCACTAATCTTTAGTTTGTCTTCAAACTCATCTCCTATAAGATTCAACTTCCTAAAGCGAAGGAAATGAAACTTATAACCCAGAGGGATCCCTTCTCAATCATTATAGGATGTCCTCCCTGCACAGGTAAACAATATGTCCCATCCTAGTAATAATCATTGCTAATAGATTTTTAACCCTATATATTCTCACTAGAATCCATGTGTTGATTTAATGACCACCCCCGAGTCGAGTTCATATGCCTCTGATGATGCCTTTAGTAATTTTTACTAATCAATTATATCCATAATCAGTGATATAGAGTGATTATTCGGATCCTTGAATAGATGTAAGCTACAAACTTAATGATAATCATCATTATATGTTAAAGGTAGAATATGTTGCCTATAAAACATAATTGGCTATTTTAACATATCAAGAAATAAACACTCCCTTTAGAGATCAAGTATGCAAAGATTGATTAATAGGGTCACCATGCTATAGAAGTAGAAATATGTCATGATAGATCTTAGGAAATTGATCATTAAAACACAAGATATGATGAAGAATAGAGGTATAGAAAGTTAATCATGAAAACTACTTCATGAACAGACCCCTCTCGCAATTGCAGCCCTTAGCATAACTCAAATTTATCTCCTGCAAAAATTACACCAAGTCCAAGGATCTATCCAAGCCATGGAATCAAGACTACTCACCTTCTATACCAAAGGAAACAAAGCGATGGCTTTTAGAGGACACATCATGCCTGAGCGGTTGAACCAGGTCTTGAACCCCTTGCCAAACTCATCTAGAAGGGCAATAGAGAAGGCTATGGGTGATCAATACTTTGAAAATGAGTATACATTCCAAACCAATGGAGAGATTATAGGGCAATTTATTACAATCTCAATTTTCACAAGCAAGTCTAAAGAAGATATAATTCAGATAGCAAGGGAAATCTTCATTGAAGAACATCTTGGTGGTTTGGAAAAAATGGTAAACTATGTGGATAACCAACTCACAATCCCATACCTAGAGACTACGATGAAAATAGAGATATCTAAGCTCAATGAAATCCCCCAATCACAATGTATACCCATGCTAACATTCAAAGATGAAGGAAGGTTCAATACTCACTGGCCGGAGATGTTGAGAAACCTGGACTTTCTCTTTAATGAGATCCTGACTGAGGAGATGGACACGAAGTGGCTCCTTAACTACTAGCGGAATGAGGGTTTCAATATTCCAAGAGACATAGACCAAGTTAAGCCAATGAACCTTCATATTATGGCCCCAGAGGTTACAAGGTGTACTCGACACTCAAGAAAGGAGGCAGCTAAAGTTGAATGTATTGTCATGATGGTAAAAAATGAGAATATCTGGAACTACGACGCAATCCAAAAAGATGGAGTCAATTGACTAATAGTACCTACTATCTCTTTTTGCAGATTATAGTACATCCTACTAGCTGGATAACGTATGTTAATTTTACCTAGATACATCAATCTCAGCCCAAACCATAAACTATGTTAATATAGTTTATTTGTTTCAGTTTCTTCTGATTATGTACACAAACTTATGGTTAAACTCATGGATAAATATTAATGTGATATAGTTTGTAGTAAATTTATCTCTACATGTATGGAAAGGCTTCTATATTGATAAATGTTACACTCTCGGTTATTTTTTATCAAGCATACAGATTAGGGCTAGAAGGTTATTATCCCACTTAATGCTCTAAGCTCATTCCCCTCAATCAATTAACAATAGTTTAATCTATAATGAAGTAGTGAGGGATCTCATATCCTGGTTAAATTGGATTAAGTAAAGACCTCTAGGACCCCTGGAATGATTTTCAAACTCTAATAACACAGTCGTTATACGAAGAGGATGGTTCCAAAGGATGGAGGCATCATCGAGCAGATAGTAGGAAGAATATATATGGCTCTACAATAAATGATGTCAATGTTTTCTTTCCTATTAATTACTATAGATAATAATACAATGTTAGGAACCTACAAGTATCGAATTGGCTTAGAAGTGTATGCACCCAAAAATGGTCACCTAGACTTTGGGCCCCATTTATTTGATTTATCAACCCTGAATCATTTTTATCAATAATCAATATTTTCAACATTATCAATTCCTTGATCAAATCTTAGTTTTGATCATATATTGGATTTTTATCCTTGGATTAACCATTTTATCCTAAGCTTTTATTTACTTAAAAGGAATATTTCCTCCCCTTTTATTTGAATAAAAAGCCCCACCTTTTCTTCTTATCCTAAGTTGCACAAATAAAGCACTATTCTTATTTTATAAAAAAGGAAAAAAAAGCACCTTTTGTCTCATATGGACATAAAGTCAACTCCTATTTTCCTATTGGAGGATACTTGTGCACACGGATTGCTCCTCTTTCAAGCTCCACTATTGATTGAGACTTTTGCCTCTTAATCTCCATGGTCCATTCCTTTGCATTTCTTATAAAAGGAGAGCTCTCTCCTTCATTTTCATATCCATCTCTTTCATGCTATTGTTATGCTGCAGGTTTTCTAGGTGCATTTGGAGCTTTTGGAGATCATTGCTACATCAAGCTCTTCTTGGATTTCCTCATTGGTTCATAGTTTAGACTTCATTTCTTGCATTATCATAGCATCCATAGCTTCATTTCATAGCTTATTTTCCTTTTATGCAATAGATTAGCTTCACATAGCTTAATTAGGGGAATTGTAATCCATTGCTATTTCCATTTCATAGCTTAGTTTGTACTTCCATTTTCATAGCATAGCTTGCACATTTGCATTCTCATTCTTAGCTTGCATTGCATTGCATTTCCATTTGATTCTTTGGAGATATTGGCACTCTTTCCCTTGTCCTCATTCGAATCTCTCATTGTATGGTTGACTAGCAAGGTCACAAGCTCAATAGCTCTAGCTGAGAGTAAATTCATAATCTTGCAACTCCATGCATAGAGAGCTATGGATCGATTTGTGAGGGCTCATTCTTGAGTTTCCTTGCATGTAAGGATTCATAGAAGTGCACTACTTTTGTGTGTACAAGAAGGCAGGGCACTACGGTCTCTGATACTAAATACAACCCAAAAATCACTATATTTCGATAAGTGAACAATGTCCTTTGTTTTAAAAAATAGAAATATAAAAACTCGGGTGCTAGTATCTAGTTCTAGTAGGATCGTTTCCCAAATAGGTAGTGTTTTCTTTTATAATTCTCTATAATTCTCCTTCTTGTACACTTTATCTAGAATATGAAAAGTATGTCCTATTGCTACGGAGCTTTATAGAGGAAGAAATATAATAGAAGGAAGAAACTTTATAGTGTTTTTTAATGGAAATCACCCCTTGCTAGAAGATTGAGTAGCATTCAGGGAATTAGAACAGTCGTAGGCACCCAACAGTCAGGCCATTGGAAGATTAATCCTATAAATATCCTATGTCCCTATAACTTTCCCATATCAACCTTGCATAATCAGAGTAGTATAGGTTGATATGGAAACTCCTATTAACCTCACTTGTAATAGAGGACAGTTGGCCCTGGAAGGCAGGATTATCCCAAAATATATCAAAAAGACGTTAATTAATAAGCATCCCCTCTATATCAGAGCTATACTCCAAATCTTGGAACCAGAATTTATCAATTTAGAGGAAAATTATAGGGTCATATCCAGTATCCCCTCTATGTTTGTAGTTGTTATTTCTTATTGGGGTCTCCACGAACTAGAATTAAGGAGACTCAGTCACAAAATCTTCAAACATAGATTTGTGGGCAACTTTGACAAAGCCCTTCTTTATATTAAAGGGGATCCCAATCCAAGAAGCTTGGACAAGGCACTCTCCCACATCCCCTCACCAATTATTATAACCCGGAACATAGAAGCCTTCAAAGCAAGAAAGGACATAGTTATTAGAAACATAACCTTCCTGCTAAATCATTTACATCTTCGAAAGCCTGAGAAGAGAATCTGGTTCTACAATTACTGGAACTCTGATGAAGTCAGAATTATAGACATGGAAAGCTTTGCAGAATCTGGTGTGGAATCTCTCATTGACATATGGTTAAATGAAGGGAAGTATCATGATGAGGAAATAATATGACCATCTCATGAAGGAAAGAAGGCCAAAGAAAGGTTAAAGTAGTGTTCATTAAAACATCTGTTTATAAATAATCTCTAAACTATGTGTTGAAAGCCGGTAATAGTATAGATAAAGATAGAGCTATCATGATTAATATAACATATTCTGGTCAGGATCTTATGATGATAACATCTACTGTTGAATTATTGTTTGGAAATTAATGCATGGCATCGATTGGTATTTGATAGAGGGTAACTTTCCTTGTATATTGTTGTATTTAAGTCTTTAAAATGTAAGAATCTCTCCTTTTATTTAAAGCTCTTAGGCCTTCATGGGATACCTGTAATACTGCCAGAGAGATAACTTGAATCAGTTTATAAAATTGTCACTTTTTAGAAATATATTGATGAATAACTCTTAAGTTAAGGACATCAAAAGGAGATGCATGTTAAAACATATTTGGGCGGACTAATAAGAAAAACAAAGGACTAAAGGAAAATGACCCAAACAGAAGCACAGAATGTATAGACATATGGTTTTTTAATACGCTTTCATAAAGGATCTTGGGTTCTTATAATCATGCTTAGTTTTCCTATACCCCTATATTTTCAAACTAAGGAAGAATTCTAATCCCATCTCCCTTTCTAGTCTATGATAAATCTCTTTTAAGAATGCTAGCCTCATTTTGTATTAGAATCCAAGATAATTATAGGACAAATGCGACTCTTAAAAGAAGGACTATAGTCTCATCAGGAATAGAGATCATATATAGTCTTTGTTACAACAGGATTGATTTTCTAACCATATGGATTAGCTTGTTGTAGAAAATAATGGTTTTGTATGCAGGATAGCTAACGCATAGGAAAAAGTACAAAAGAACATCATGTCATCAATACATAGAAATATCAAAGCAACAAACACCAGGCAAGATCCTAGTAAAAGGAAAATCAAAATTGTAAATAAAGGATTGCATACTGCAATCGATGTAAATGAGGGGATGTCCTCATATCATTGTTTGTAATATTGATAGTGGACCAAGGTCCCGAGCTAGACTGGAGGTTTTCTTCTCCATTCTCTCCTACCAATGCTTGCACAGAATGGAGAACTTTGTACTTAAATTTATTTTATTAATAAAAAAATTTGGCCTAGGCCTTTTACCGATCAAAAAAAAAAAAATCATTTAAGAAAATATATTTAGAATATATTAATAATAATTAAAATTATAATCCATTTATAAATGTAATATTATAAAATAATAATCCATTTATAAATGTTATAATATTATAACATTTAATAATATTTTGATCTATAATCAAATTATAAATATTATAATATTATAATATTAATACAAATAATGTATTACAAATATTATAAAAGCTCTTTTAAATGAAAAATAATAATAAAAGAAATATATTATAATATATATTACATATTATAATATATTACAATACAGCTGATCGCATTGCATTATCGCAGGAAAATTGAGGAACAGTCTCACCCTTAGTAATGTGGCTGATCACAGTCCAAACTGCTATTAGTTGTACCACTAAAAGGTGCGACGTGTGGGAGGGAAGTGACTCCGCTCTCCACACCCATATATCATATGGCTGCCATAAGCAATAAGGCAGGGAGAAATAGGAGTAAAAAAGAATAAAGAAATAGTAAAAAGAGAAGAATAAGGAATAAAAAATATATATTACGAAGGACATTCTGCAGAGGCTACAGTCCTATGAGGTATGAAACCAATATATTATTTTATTCATTATATATATATATATATATATTTACATTTGAATTTTTAGAATATATTATTTTATTCATTATATATATGTGTGTGTGTGTGTGTGTGTTTGTTTATTTATGTTTACATTTAAACTTTCAGAATATTAGTATTCTTTTATGTATCAACAATGGTTATATTATAATTGATGTGTAAGGAAGTATATACCATTGGAATATTTATATGGACATCACATGCCTTGAATCATTTATATGACTTAAATTATTATATATATTTATTGTGGATGATATGGGGCCATAGAGAGAATGAATAAGGTATTCATTAAAAGATGGACCCCATATCTGGAGGGGGCTAGAAGAAATTATGATAATTTCCTAGTCTCGAGATATAATATCTCAACTAAGGATGATACGGGTGGATACCCGTATCTGGAGGGGGCTAGAGGAAATTATGACCGCTTCCCTAGTCTTGAGATTATTATCTCACGTAGGCAGTATATATACTGAAGACCAGCCATATGCATATGCGTAGGCTTGGAATGCATTAAGTTTGCTTCCAAGAGATTCTTATGGGTAGTGCTCTAGGGATGACATGTCGATAGCATGATTGCTTAGAGTGGAGCGAATGTCCCTCAAGCCAGGAATTCTATGAAGCCCAACCTAGAGGCAGCCTTAAGGATCAAATTTCCCCCATACTAATTTAGAGTAGAGTATGAGTCATATAAATATTGTGTGATATTTTGTACTAACATCGGTTTTGCAGGAAATTATAGAAGGAGAATAAGAAGGGACATTACAGAACCTATTTTTCTTGGTTTTTTAATATCATATAAAACATTAAAGATAACTAATAATCAAAATGTAATATATCATTAAATAATAATATCTTATAAATTAAATATGATATATCACAGATATAAACTAACAAGAAGATTAATTATAAATAAATAAATCTATTATGGATGAAATATAAGTATTTCATCTATGTTTAAGGAAGAGATACAAAAAATTAATTCATACAAAGCTTAAATGGGAAATTTACGTAAGGTCTCGACTAGGGACATTACATTTCCCTTGGCCAGGGTTTCGTTGAAAACAAATAATGGTGTTATGAGTTACGTGTTTATGTTCTTTTTATTTCAACAGTCATATGGTTTATTTCCAATTGGTTTAAGTTTAAGTTTAAGTCATGTAATATTGATTCACCCCCCCCCCCCCCCCCCGCCCCTCAGTGTTACTTAATCCTAACACAACAATGAAACATTGTGACTCAATTCTTTTTTTTGTTAACTTAGAGGTATTCTCTTGACTCATCTCAATGCCCAACCTACCTTACCTTGGTCTTATATATTTTCAAGTTGGGGTTTAGGGAAGGGTGAGGTTAGAAAAAAGACTATCTCTCTAAGAATTAATGGAAGAAAAGAAAGAACTAAGGAGAAAATAAAGAAGTGGTTCATTCAAAATGAAAAGTTATGAAAGATTGTGATTCTTGTAAACCGAAAAAAAATTAAAGGGTTGCAACTCTTTCAAAGGTGGTAATTGTGAAAGGTTGTAGTCATTGCAAAAGGCAAACATGATGAAGATGTGTGATTCTACCCCACATTGGAAGATGCAAAGGGGAGAAGGTTTCTATTTAGGAGGACTTTCAAGGGATTAATATTGCATATAATATATTATTCACAAAGGCAACAATGAAATCTAGTGACTCAATTCTTTTTTTGTTAACTTAGAGGTATCCCTACGACTCATTTCAGTGCCCAACTTGTCTTATCTTGGTCTTACATATTTCTAAGTTGGGGTTCAGGGAGGGGTGAGCTAAGGAAATAATATCCCTCTAATGATGCACATAATTTCCTATAAGAAATGTGCATTGGGTAAGCTCAGACCTCAAAGTCAAACCTGATATGAATGGGGAGAAAACTCATGGCCCAAGCCAACTCTTCTACCCATACAAACTATGGCGGCTCAATTATTATGAATGGCGGTGACCCTGTCACCAATAAAGTATAAGGAGATTTCATTCCAAGTATTTAAGGACTTATCAATCATTATCCTTCCTCCATTGTCTCCCAATAAATCAAGAAATTAATCAATTGGAAAGATCAAGAAAATATAATCAAATTCACATAAATCATCACTTTAACTTGGATCAAGAATACATATAATTCAACAATCAAGCATCACTCTACCAAAATTAACATTCATTCAACCACCATCCATCAACGTGTCAAAATACCATTTATTATATCATCACTTCTCAATCATCGAATCAATAATTAGTTAATCATAACTCACAAATACCTCGAATCATCAAACTAGTCAAATATGTCTTACAAGGATATGTATTATAGATTAGAGAAGCTGAATATTATTATAAATTGGTATGAAGTTGTTGGACTAACTGCCAACATCCCCCTTCAAGATTTGTGACATGGTGTATGTATGCACCCTAAAATGATCGCCTAGACTTTGGGCCCCCATTCAGCAATTTATCAAATCCCTGAATCAATATTTTCAAAAATCAGCATTTTATCAATTATATCAATTTCCTTGATCAAATCCTATTTTATCATTTTTTATTATTCCTTGGGCTAACCATTTTATCCTAAAGTATTTATTTAATTAAAAGGAATATTTCCTCCTCATTTAGTAAATAAAAAGCCCCCACTTTTCATCTTATCCTAAGTTGCACAAATAAAGTATTATTCTTATTTTATAAAAAGGAGAAAAACACTTTTTGTCTCATATGGACACAAAAGTCAACTCTTATTTTCTCATTGGAGGATATTTGTGCACATGGATTGCTCCTCTTTGATGCTCCACCATTGATTAAATCTTTTGCCTCTTAATCTCCATGGTCCATTCTTTCTCATTTCTTATAAAAGGAGAGCTCTCTTCCTCATTTTCATATGCATTTTTGAATACTAATGTTATGCTGCAGGTTTTCTAGGTCACTTTGGAGCTTTTGAAGATTTGGAGCATTCTTGGCTTTTGCATCTACATTCCATTCTTAGTTTTATTCTTGCATAGTAGCTTCATATTTATGCTTTCATAGTTTAGATTTCATTTCAAGCTTTAGAATAACTCATCTAGCTTAACTAGGAAGGTTTGGTAATACTTGTACTTTCCTTTTCATAGCATAGCTTCTACTTTCATTTCCATAGCTTAGCTTGCACCTCTCATTTCTAGCTTGCATGTTCATCTTAATCTAGTTGCATTTGCATTTCATAGTGATTCTTGGGGATATTGGCATTCTTGCCCTTGTCTTCATTTGAATCTCTCATTGTGTGGTTGACTAGCAAGGTCATTAGCTTAATAGCTCTACCTGAGAGCAAACTTCAAATAATCTTGCAACTCCATGCATAGAGAGCTCTAGGTCTCTTTCTAAGGTTTCCTCTTCATGGATTCCCTTGGATGTAATGACTTAGAGAAGTGCACCATTTGAGTGTGTATAGTGTAGAAACCTCCTATGTCTTCTTTAAGTCTATTGGTTGTATTGAGCATTACTAGGTCAATCTTTTGGTGCAATGACAACCACTAGTTGTAATAGGTCGTATAAGAGATTGGTCACATGTTCAAATCCCCTTAGGTGACTTTGAGGAGGGATTGTTTGACTAACCTCCAACATCCCCCTCTGGGATTCGTGACATGGTTTAACATCCTAATGTGTCTTCTATAAGTCTATTGGTTGTATGAGACACTAACAGGTCAATCTTTTAGTGCAACAACAACTGCTAGTTATAACATAAGTATTAGATCTTCTAATAAATAGCATACTGTGCCTTATTTATGATTTCTTGCTTATGAATAATGGTCGTATTTATGATTTATTTCTTATTAATAATGTGTATCAATATGATATTATTATGTCAACCTTTATTCAGAGAAAACATGCAATAACGTGTAACTCTTATATGTTTACCGTAGTCAATCATGGTATGGGTAATAAGGGAATACAAGGAGGGAGAAATTGTTTTGAGGCCTTCTTCTAAGCATGAAGCCAAGGGGGTGTAAGGATGCCCTACCCTTGGGCTTAGAAAGGAAGGATGCTTCAGACACCCTATTGTAGTTTCCTTAAACTCTTGCATTGGTTGTCCATTACGTTAAGGATCTCTAACCATAGGAGGGAGGATAAGTGTGATGTTTAGGGAACCCTAGCAATGACATTGACATATCTGGTGCATTAATTTAGTGGGATCCATGATGAGTTACTTCTGAACTCTGGACATAATGTATTTTGTATTAGAGTAGAGCAACAAAGTCTTGATGGAGATTTGCACAACATTGGAAACTTAGCCAGCTACATTCAAAGGCTCTATCAACTTGCATCCAAGAGAGTTAAGGAAGTAGTACTTGCAGTCATGGTGCAACATAGAGATTTCAGTAGGTGTTCATTTTGGTCTCCATAATTGGCTTCCAATCTTGGTACTTTCTTTCAAAGGACAACCAATTTTGATGGCAGATTGTTTGAGGGGAACCAATCTTTGGGTTGGGAGGATTGTGATGTCCCCAAGTTTTCAAAAGTGACTTAATTAATTAATTTACTTCAATTAATTAATTTACTCATCCCCAAGGATTGTGATGTCCTAAGGATTACTTCAATTAATTAATTTACTTGTCAAACAAAGTGGAAATAATAAATTAATAAAGTAACTCACTTTATTTATTCAACCTAACCGTCTAGATGTTTCCTGGAAATCTTTGTAAGGTGGCTGGCTGGGTGAAGTAAATCATCATCAAATATTTGGAATTTCATTGTTACTTTTGTTGAAGGCATGCTAGTTGAAGGAGTGTGCAGTTCTAGTGGTGAGACTATCTACCCTAGTCTCTGGTTGGAAATATCATTTTAGATATTCCTCTTTGTACCTATGAGAGATTATATAAATTTGTGAAGTATTCATTCGAAGACAAATTTGTAGAAAAATGATATTCACAGGTTTATGGCCATTTATATCTTGATATTTTTGACTTGGGAAAATATAAGTTTATTTTGAAATATAATATTATTGTCGTTGGTCTTTGTTGTTCATGTTATCTTTGGATATTTTGATATATATCATATGTTTTATATGTTGTGATTTATGAGACATTATTTCTAATATTATTATTGAGAGTTTAAGTGCAAAAAAAGGAAAATAGTATTAAGCAACTCAATATATCATAATGGACTAGATTAATATTTATATAATTGGAAGATAAATATTTTGATGGTGCAATATTACCTATAAGATTTAATATGACTGGGCAATATATTAAGTCAATGGTTAATTGAGAATGTTGTGCATAGTATTTTGTGTTGGACCCAACATCCACAAATCAAAGGTTATAACCAAGATTAAGGGACGACATCAAATATTCATGTTTCTGACATTAGAAAGTAAAAAGTCAAATATAAATATTTGTATCGACTTTAGTTAAGTATGGGGATGATAAAATTGTGATTTCTTTATCAATAAGACATTACTATTGGGTGAAAATGTTTCTTGGTTGTATCTCAATATTGGTGTGAACATTCATGTGTCATGAGCTCCTATTGAGGGGTCGAATTGCATATTTTATGGTAACCAAGACAATAGTGTATGCTTAGTGTAGATTCAACAATATTGATATTTTTCCTTTTCTGTTGATGGATACTCCCACCGTGTGTAATTTGCTAACTTAATCCCTTGAAAAAATCCCTACCAAAGTACAAAGAGTCCCTTTGTCGTGCAGAATATTGAGCATTGTCTTGGTGTCTACTACTATATTGTGACTTCATTCTTGGCATTAATGTGAGGAGACTCATTATTCTATCACTCTAATGTTTGGAGATAAATATTTATAGTGTTTGTGCAAAAGTCATATTGGTGATTTGTTATTGGTAGCATTGAATCTCATCTCAATGAGTATAACATAATAGAATATGGTTGTGGATTTCTTTGATATCAATGGGTAACTTATTGCCACAAGATACTTAGAATATGCATGAATGGTGGGTGAACTTTGCTTGTGTTGTTGGATGTGGCAGATAAAGGCTTTTATAGATTATTCTTGAACCAAACAAAACTATACAGAGATTCTTCATGGCCAACTAAGTGTATCTCCTTCTGCAATCACTGCTATAGTTAGATTGTAGCGCAGGTGATCGAAGGGTCAATATTTTGTGATTCTTTGGTGTTGAGTGAACTGATATACTAAGGAACATACATTTTCACTCATATGACCTATAGCAAGGGATCCATAAGCATATAAGTTCTAATTGTGAGCAACACCATTTGAGGAGTCTGAGATGAACTACGACCAACAACTCATGTTTGGCAAAGGGCAGAGTTATAGGAGATTATGGTTGCTACCATACCTTTCCAAGTGCTCTTATGATTTCAAAGTGATAGAGAAATAATTTCTCTTTTTATTCTATTAACTAATTAAGGAATTCTTTTTGTCTCAATATGAATGTGTGGAAGGATATAGTTATTATCATTTAGTCAATGTTTATTTTTTAAACATCAAGTCAATCCATTTCCCCTGTATCCCTGAAATGAAAGGTTATGACACTCTCAAATGATAGAAATGGTGAAGGGTTGTGACTCTTTTGAAAGGTGAAAATTATAAAAGGTTGTGATGATTGCAAAGGGAAAACATGATGAAGAGATGTGACTCTTCCCCACATTGTAAGCCACTTTGAAAACATCACTCAAGAAAAATATTGGAAAATTATTGGTTCAAATCAGTCAGGGATATCATAGTCTTTTAGAATAAAATAAATCATGACATACTCAATTTTATTTCAAAACCTGATACTCATAAATACAATAAAGTTAAGAGCATACCACACCTATATTGGTTAAGTCATTTTCTATTCTCTATTACTTCCCTAACAATAATACACAACAAGAAAGTCAAGTTATACACTCCTAAGATGTCTCTCTCTTGTTTGAGACCCTAATACAACATCAAATGCAAAGTTGTCTTTGAAGTGTACTGCTTCCAACATTGGTAAACATATCCAAGGCACTACACCTTAGCTTGCCTCCACAAAAAGGTCAACAAGAAACCAAAAAAAAGGATATAATTTGAGAAGTTAAACAATTTGCACTACTATGCTTATTTTTATGGAATCTATCAAATAATAGAATGATTTAGTAATAATACTGACTACAATGATGGCATTACTAGCGTTAATCCATAAATATAGTCCACAGAAAGACATTTATGACCAAGCATACATATGCCCACTACCAAGGTAATAACTCCCTAATATCAATGCCCATAGACAAAATAAGATATCATGAAGCTCGCCATATGATATTTTTATCCATCTTAAATGTTGACAAAATTGTACAAACTATAATGCACACTACTAATAAGATGCAAGATGGAGTTTTTGAAATAATCTTCAATGATTATTAACTATATCTAACTTGTTGATTGTATCTAAAAGTGCAAGAAAGACTACCTTGATATTATCCTCCCTTAGAATATGGAGAAACTGCATTCAGAAAAATGAAGAGAAACTCATTTTAATTGCAATAGTATAGCATTTAATTGTGAGTCTATAAGCTCATTATGGTAAGTAATCCCTAAAGAAACATATGGGTTGTCAAATATAACACTCTTCTTTTACAAGAGAGGGTATATTTACATGTATTAAAAGAGAAGCTATTTATGTAATATTCATCACTTTTATTAAAAAGGAGAAACATGTTCATATGAAATTTTCCTTTTCAAACTTGTGATGCCTTGCAAGCACAAACAAACTTGTTTCTCTTCCACATGCAACTGTTGTAATGACAAAAGGAATAAGGAGAGAAATTAGCTTTGTGGACAACTCATCACATTCCCACAACAATGTGGGATACGCATTTCTCAAGTAGAAGCTAAATATAAAGGAAGGAGATAGTTGGCTACACCTATGTAGGTAGATGTTCAAAATAAATGATCATAAGCTCAAAAGAATTGAATATAGATCATAGATGATCTTGTAGGCTATTCAACAAGGTTCCTTAAACATCCAACTGCCAAGCCATTTTGGGCATCCAAAGGTAGAATAAATTATCTAGTCAATGAGAAATAGAAAATTGCCTTAGATGGAAAGTGGGTGGGTCTCCAACCTACTTACTTTTAAGCAAAAAAAAATTCTGCAATATAAATTTGAAGGCAAGTCAGATGCTAATATCATGAAGAAATGAAAAGAATGTTTTATTCTAACTATTACTAACAACTCATATTTGGTAAAGGGAAGAGTTAAAGGAGATTGTGGTTGCTACCATACCTTTCCAAGTGTTGTTATGATTTCAGAGGGATAGAGAAATACTTTCTCTTGTTATCCTATTAACTAATTAAGGAATTCTTTTTGTCTCAGTATGAATGTGTGGAAGGATATAGTTATTATCATTTAGCCAATGTTTGTTTTTTAAACATCAAGTCAATCCATTTCCCTTGCATCCCTAAAATGAAACATTTTAAACTATCAAGTAAGCCACTTTGAAAACATCACTCAAGGAAAATATTGGAAAATTATTGGTTCAAATCAGTTAGGGATATCATAGTCTTTTAGAATAAAATAAATTATGACACACTCAAATTTATTTCAAAACCTGATACTCATAAATATATTAAAGTTAAGAGCATACCACCCCCTATGGTTAAGTCATTTTCTATTCTCTATTAATTCCCTAAGAACAATACACCAACAAGAAAGTCAAGTTATACACTCCTATGATGTATCTCTCTTGTGTAAGACCCTGATACAACATCAAATCCAAAGTTGTCTTTGAAGTGTACTACTTCCAACATTGGTAAGCATTCCAAGGCACTGCACCTCAGCTTGCCTCCACAAAAAGGTCAACATGAAACCAAAAAAAGGATATAATTTGAGAAGTTAAACAATTTGCACTACTATGCTCAGTTTTATAGAATCTATCAAACAAGAGAATGATTTAGCAATAATACTGACTACAATGATGACATTACTAGTGTTAATCCATAAATATATTACACTGCAAGACATTTACGACCAAGCATACATATGCCGACTACCAAGGTAATAACTCCCTAATATCAATGCCCATAGACAAAATAAGATATCGTGAAGCTCACCATATGAGATTTGTCTACCACATCCAACAACACAAGCAAAGTTCACCCACCATTGAAGGCAAGTCAGATGCTAATATCATGAAGAAATGAAAAGAAGATTTTATTCTAACATCATAATTGTATAATATTCTTTGTGCTTGTCATGTATTGCAAACATTGAAGGTTTGACTATCACTTATGTAACTCCCAAGCATATTCTCCTTCCAGAGAATAAGAAATTGAATAAGTAAATAAATCACAAGAGAATTTAATCTACTATTAAAAAGGGCCACCCTATCTACTTCTAAGCCCTCTTAACCTACTTTTGCCTCTCCAAGGACCTTCCTATAATTCCCTTTTCTGCATTTATGTTTTTTATTTTGTTTAATGATAAAATAGGTTTTGAAGAGACCCGAAACACTTTACAAAAAGGTCACAAAATATATTCCATGAAATCCCACAACAAGGAATGGATCATGACAAAGATGAGGGTTTTACCAACAAGCTCCCACAACCCGAGACAAATGTGACATGAAAAACCAACATCCAACCCAAAAATAAAAGAACTAGAGAAAACTCCAGCCCCAATACCCACAACCAGAAACCTTTAAGATTTACCTTTATCCCTTCCATTGTAAGAACACAGGGTCATGTCAAAAGAGGGAGAAGATATCTTATATTTTTTTACTTTCATCATAGTCCAACCCTCTTCCACCTTAGAAACAACAAGTTTCCAAGCCAACGAATCTAGTGCTAGATTCCCAACACCCGAAGAGGGAAGACCAACAACACCCATAGAAGAACAAGAGATGGGTCCAACAACATCTTGAGAGACATGGCTTGAAACAACAAGAGAAAAATCCCCAGAAATGCTCTCAATAGTTAAAGTACAATCTCCAGCAAGAGCCCTATCATGGGAAACAAAATTCTAAGACACAACAGGTGCAAAACCAACAACACCAACCATCCCAATACCAACCTAAGATACAGTAGGAGGTGGAAAAGGATGAGGACCAACCTCCACCATCACACCAATAGAATCAAGAGAGACAACATGAGGAGCACCCTCCACAACAACCCCCAAACCAAAACTAGAGTAGCCAACGAAGAATCCACAAAATAATGAGAATCCATTGCAACCACCTCTAAGAAGCTCCTTTGATTTTGAGATTATTTCACAACCATGTAATGTTGTACAAAAGCACCTTTCCACCATGAGGCAGACAATTTCTTACATTGCATAGAAACATGACTAGTCTTGAAACATCTTCTACACCTAAAAGGAATCCCTTCATAGTCCAAAGGTTGAACCCAATGAACATTCAAATATTTGATTAAGATTTTAGCTGGTAAACCCTTAGACACATCCATATTGACCAGGATAAGGGCAAAAGTAGAATGATTAATACATGATGATTCAACATCAACCATCAAAAAACCCCCAAGAGCATCTCCCTTTTATCTCCAAAAGGGAGTCCACCTAAAAATGGAGGGGGAGATAAGGAAGAAATACCTACATAAGAATCTTATTGCATGTTTCAAAGGACTAATAAAAATCAACATGTCAAGGTTTCATCATAAGCAAGAATCTATCCTCCCAACTAAAGAATTTATGTCCTTAGCATTCTCAAATTTAGCAATAAAAAAAACCCTCGCCATAGGGAAAATATGTATCATACCATAGATGAGAGGCTCCCAATATTGAGAGATCCAAGCATGAAATTGAGGGAGACTAAGCTAGAATCCCCTGAACTAACAAATCACACCATGAGAGGAGAAAAAAAAAACATTATGGTCTATTTCCCCCTCCATCTTCACATCTAAATCAATGGCCCAATACCCTTAGAAACAAGTAAAATTGTAGCATCAACTGAACAATTGATCCCTTCATGAACTTTCTCAGTGCCTAGAGCAACACCAAGAGAAACCTTGGCTACAACACACCCATCCACAAGCCCAAAAAATAGGGGAAGATGCCCCACATTGGGTATTCTTCACACGCACAACCAAAGATGGCACAACATAAGCCATAGAATAATTTGTATATTCTAACACAGGAGATCAAAAGGCTTACACAGAAGGAGGCACAAAAGCATCGATTCCCACACCATGAGAACCATTACTACCACTAAAATCTATGCACACAAATCCACCTGCAGCAGGTAGAGAACCAGAAGCCCTAGCCACATTGGAAGCAAAATTCTTGGTAGCAGAAGAATCCCTAGCCGCATCAGAAGTAGGAGACTTGGAAGTAGACAAATCCTTAGCCATGTCGGAAGTAGGAGGTTTAGAAGCAACAACCATAGAGATTGGAGGATCCTTTGAGTTTGAATTCATGATTCGATCAGGAGAGGGAGCCATTCGGATAATATTATTACTGATATTCTCTACTTTTATGTTATATACAAGGTATAATATATATTATTCCTTACTTCTAGGAATTTATTAAATTTATTCACTCGTACACATGCAAAACTAGAAAAAAATGTACTTGGGATCAAGTGGTTGACTTAACAACCTTGTTAATTTGAATGCCATGATGTTGGTTGTATATCTCTTATGGTGCCTTCTAGTAATGTTGTATGAAGATCACCTACATAGACACCACCCCCTTTGACTTAAATTCATTCAAATTAAGAATCTTAAAGAATTTTTATCAATATTATAATTAATCCAAGATTAGTGATTTCAACATACACTAAGTATAAGAACTACACATTTTCAATTGGAAATAAACCTTATACATTTGTCAGTACAAATAACTTCTAGAACATCAAAGATGAATAAGTTTAAATGTCAATTAGTCCACAAGTAAAAAACAACCAACATGACATTTAAGATGATAACATATTCAAAAAATGCAACATGATAAATTAGAGCTACTTTATTCTCCTTACCCATTCAGAGATATGAGTATCCACAATTGCCTTCTCAATTAGAAACACACAAAATGGGAAGAGTAGAAGTGTAAGCCTGGAAAAATCAATATATGGCATTATATTATTGATGTACGATACCCAAACTCTAATACATTCACTACATTATACCACTCCTTGTGTAGGATAAAGAATAATATAAGTTAAAAATGATTACGCACACATTAAAAGTGACCAGTTTCTGAGGTTTTTGGAACCAAATCAGAACCCAACTTAAATCAAAAGACAATACTACAACATTGAATATAAGACTTGTATAAGTTATGCTTTTAAAGTTTAAACTCATGTTTTCCTACTCTAGTAAACCATAAAACATGAAAAAAAAAATATCCTTTCATTCCCTACAAACACAAAGAGCAACATTTCTAGTAATATATGCAACAAACCATCAACCAAATCTATGCTTAAGAAAAAAATTCAGAATAATACCTTCATCAAATTCTCAATAATCAGCATGTTATTCACAACAATCAAGAGCACAAAACAAAGATTAAATAATCTTGCATGACTCTGCAATGTCAAGAAAATAACAACAATAAGGTGTAGGAAACATAAAATATGGAATTTCATAAATACAATTGCTAAACAACCATTATATTGGGGGAAAGAATGTTATATTAGATCATACATATAAGTCCACAAAATAGATTATAGAACATAGTAGATACTATATTATTACTTACAATAGTGTGTCATATACTGCTTAAGCCTTGAAACAACCATCTGTAACACAATTTATCATAACAATAATTGAAGGGAAAAGAACAAGATTGAGTCCAATGGAAGAAAATCAGTCTAATGTCATCACCAATGGTAGGCATGAAATAAAAGGACAATTGTAATCCCAATATTAATATAAAATTACAAATACAAATATAGAACTCAATGAAGTTAAATAAAGATAAAAAATATTAGATTATATGCCACATTTGGATGAACTTGCATGCACCTTGTCATTAGACACTAATAGGAACACCATAAAACTAAATCTATGGTCCCAAATTTATGTTCTCATCATGCACCCACAATTCAATCCATAAGTTAGTATTTTAGACGTTAAATGAAATCGTCTATCCAAAATATCAATTTCAACATTGTAGAGATTAAAAAAACAAGTGTCTAATTAATGTAGAAGGAATATCACAACATGGAGTTGACAACATGAAAAACTACAAATTTTATGTTTCTGTAGTTCTAGTGTTATGATTTTAGGATCATAATGGCTAGAGATAGTACAAAGTTTCACTGAGAATCTAAAATAAATGTTCAAGAGCATTCTAAATAGGGTGAATGAATAAAATTCTCAAAATTCAAACCACTTCAAGTTTGGCAATATCCAAGTGTCAAGAACTATAGGTGATTGACTATAAATGATGATTAATGGAGTAAAAAAAACATTTTGATAAACTTGTCATATTTAACTTTTTAAGAGGTGGAAATTGATCAAGGAATCAAATATTTGTAGCATTTATTGTACAAGATTATCAAAAGGGTAGGATCTATTTGGATATGCTAAACCATAATTCCATCAATCTATTTTATTTAGATATAGTATCACACATATGACACGTAATTGAATGTTACATTCTTCATTATCTTTTACTCTGATCATCTGAAGGATGATTTTCTTCCCCAACAGTTCACCCTCCATGCATCAAGCTAAAGGAATGTTTTCAAGAACCCTTTATAGAAGAATAAAGAATGAACTTGATAGAAGCAACATATGAAGGATGAAGAACACCAAAATGACAAAATACTAGGAACATTAAATACAAAATTTCTAAGTTGTTGGTTCAGGTATAGGTCTGGGTATGAGAACCCAGTATGTGGGTACGTGCAAACTTTTTTGGGGATTTGAGTAGGTTTGGGTATGTGTGTGTGTGTACATGAAAAATAAAGAAATATACAGATCATACATCCATCTAGCATAGCTACTCATACCAATGTTATCAAAATCTCTTGCCCTATTGTATGATTATCTAGCCTTTGCTACTTGTATCGATATGAGAAAAGTCAACCTATCATATGTCTATCAAGACTTTGCTACTAATATCAACACAATCAAAGGCACCTTATCATACGACTATCTAGCCTTTTCTACTCATATCAGTGCAATCAACTGTAATGTCCCCAAATTGGGAAACCCTAATTTGTACCCTATTTTCTTAGATTGCAAGAAACCTCTTTCTATCTAATCCTTTAATTTTCTACTATCCTTTGTATTAATGATTATTGAACTAGTTTCCAATCCAATTTAATTTCTTGAGGGTCAACAAATGGTTATGCCAAATGTTTGGTAAATCAACCACTAAGTTTGATGATAGATTTAATTAATTAATTACTCCTTAAGATAGAGATGATGATTCTAGAGAGAGAGAGAGAGAGAGAGATGACGATGTGTTATAACATGAATAATTCAACTAATGGATATATATATATATATATATATATATATATATATATATATATATATATATATATATATATATATATATATATATATATATATATATATATATATATATATATATATATATATATATATATATATATATATATATATATATATAACTATTTGTTCTATATCTCCAAATTTATAATATTCTGGGAATGACACATTGGATTGTTGAGCTAATAACCTCTATAGAAGTTTTATTATAGTTGTGGCTCTATATGAATCTTATTATAAATATAGTTTGCAAGATGTAATAATCATTTCTTTTGATCCCTATAAATCTGATTTTTGTAATGATCCAATAATTTTTTCCTTTCTTAATGCTAGTTCTAGATCATCATATGATCTTCTTCCAATCAATGATGATTGTTATTACTAGTCTTATTTACTCTTGCTACTAATATCTCTACTAAATGCATGGTTTCTTTGTTGTGGTGCTCTAATGTTTGCTATTTTTCTCTTTATTTTCTCCTATTTGATGATTGATGATTCTCCCTTCATCCCAATCAATGCCTTTTTCAGATTTCCCCCCCTCTCAAGGAAAGTTATCTGTTTCTTATATGTGGCGGCTTGAAACAGTGTCTCTACTTTCCAGTACTCACCCCTCCATTTTGGCCGCATCTCTCAGGTTGTCTCCATATTCACATTTGCTTACCCTTAGTCGATGCTTTATAATAAACTTTAGTTTACTTAATCAGTTTTCCTATGGAATGAGTGGCATCAACAACTCATCTTGATTTTAGAGGCATCGTACATTATGCAAAATCAATATTTTAGTTTTAATCTTTCATTATTAATAATAATAATATTGATTGATCTATAGATTAATAGAATTACTTATATTAATAATTGATTAACACATTTATTGATTTAGTAAGGTTTTTATTTTTATTTTATTTTATTATTTTATTATTATATCTATTATTTATTTATATTAAATTTTTTTATTTGTTTCTATGTTATTATCTATTTATAATATAATATAATTACATTATTTATCTATTTTTATATGTTAATACTATTATTTATTAATTCTAAGTTCTCTTTCATTATTATTCTTTATTTAATAAAATTCAATTATTTAACTATTATTTATTATTAAATCCTATTTCAAAATGGGGACATCACAATTAGGGTCTTAAATGGGGGACATGACATCAATGTCACTCTATCATATTACTATGTAGCCTTTTCTACTCATATTGTTGAAAAAATCATCATATCGTATGGCTATCTAGCATAACACAATTTGCTACCCATAATGGCATACCATCAATGATCATTATCTTATCATTATCTATTTCATCTAGAATGCTTGTCTACAACTTGCATGTTGGATGTGATCTTGCAAATATCATTTATTTTCCCTAAGAACTATGCAATTTGGGAACAATGCAAAGTGTTGGGTGCATTAAGGCCTTATTACATGTTGACCCAAATTTTTATTTTTCTTCATCTTCATGTGCTCTTTTTCAAACTTGAAGACCTCAATCCTAATGAAATACTGATATGTAGTCATATA
The DNA here is from genome assembly GCA_027943335.1 of Chamaecyparis obtusa. Classification (NCBI taxonomy): domain Eukaryota; kingdom Viridiplantae; phylum Streptophyta; class Pinopsida; order Cupressales; family Cupressaceae; genus Chamaecyparis; species Chamaecyparis obtusa. The sequence continues at coordinate 516,667 of BSBK01002559.1, read as the reverse complement.
TTAAAAGTCTTTCAACTCTTATGGGTTTTAACACTAAATGATTGGATCTCCTCATCTCTACTTGCTTGTCTTGATGTTGTGGATATCACGTATCACCTATTGTGGGGTGACATTCCATGGAAACATTTAGCTATGTTGACATGTCACAATGTCTCTTTTCTCCTTAGAATGCATCATGCTCCCCTTTGTACAACACATTCCATTCTCAAGGGGGCTATTATATCTTGTCATCTATATCACAGGTTTTTTTGAAAATTTAAGAAATTTTAATCTATTGTATCGACCTTCATGGGGGCCAATTCAAATATTTATAATCTTTTTCCGTATCATATGGTCATCTAGTTTTGCTACTCGTACATGCGTACCATCTAGCATTGTCTCCCATACTAGCACTATCAAAATCTCTCGCCCTATCATACGACTACTTATCCTTTCCTACTCGTACCAACATAATGAAATTCATCTTGTCATATGACCATCTAGCCTTGCTACGTACTCATATTAGTGGAATCAAAGTTGCACTATTATACGACTATTTAGCCTTTGTTACTCATATCTACACAATCAAAGTCACCCTATCATACAACTATCTATCCTTTTCTACTCATATCATCGAAATCATTATCGCCCTATCATACGACTATCTATCCTTTGCTACTCATATCTGGAGAGAAGCTATCAGTACTGCTATCTACACACTAAACCAAGTTCAAGTCAAAAAGGGAATCAATAAGACTCCTTATGAACTATGGTTCAAGCATACTCCTAGTGTAGGTTACTTCAAAATCTTTGGTAGTAAATGTTACATCAAAAAAGATATGTACTTTGGGAAGTTTGATCCCAAGAGTGATGAAGGAACATTTTTGTGTTACTCTACCAAAAGTAAGGCCTCTCAGTGTCTGAACAAGAGAATAGGCAAAATAATTGAAAGCATCAATGTAAAAGTTGATGAATCTTCAGAACCGATTAAGAAGACCAATCATAATGATCATGATAGTCTTGAAGGCCAAAATGAAGGAAATGCCTTTGAGTTCAATGAAGCAACAACTAAAGATGAAAGAGAAATACACATGAACAAACATCTAGAGTGGGATACTATACCTAAAGCCAATAGGTCAATGCAAGATGGTGAACAAGAAGATGTCCAGAACCATGATGAAGAGATTGCTCAACCGGAAGAGCCTGACCGGGAACAACAACTGGTTCTCCCAAAGTATGTCACATATCACTCCACTGACAACATTATTGGTGACAAACATGCTAATATCTTGACCAAGAAAAAGGCCAAAGAGAATATCTATTTATTTTCCTGTATAGAGCCCAAATCCACAAGGGAAATTCTAGAAGATGACAACTGGGTCAAGGCCATGGAGGAAGAAATTGAGAAAATTGAGAAGAATGACACATGGGAGCTTGTGCCAAGACCAAAGGACAAGAATGTCATAGGGACCAATTGGGTCTACAGGAACAAGCTGAATGAGGATGGGAAAATGTAGGAATTTTGATATCATTTTGATACCAAAAGAATTTGCCTAAGGCAAAGAATAAAAACCAAGATCTAGAAGCTCAAGAGATAGCACAAGAGAGACAAAATATGATATGATCAAATGATCAAATAATGAATAATAGATTGATTGATTTTACAATGTAGGAATGCCTCAATATATAGGCAATGCATGATATCTAGAAGATATGCAAGTGATAAGATCACAACTAGACATGGTGGAATCACATGTCCACCAAAGGTGGATCATCCTCTATTGTACATGAAATTATGTGCAACATGTGCAACAATGAGAGGATGATAATGTGATAAGATCACTAAAGGTGGATCTCACACACAAAGAGGTATGTGAAGACAACTATGACCACCTAAAGTGGAGATTCTCCTAACCATGTGCTAAAATGAAATGCAAACTCCTAGGTGTCACAATGAAAACTAATATGAAAATGCATTATCCTAAGTAAACTTAAGTAAAGTGTAATTAGTAATATTTAATTACACCAACACCCCCCCTTAAGTGCAACTTAGGATAATGCACTTAAGCTCACAATGCAAGATGGGTCCCAACTACTAGGCCATGTTAGGTACCCATGTACAATAGGAAAGAACAATGCAATCTCTCATAAAGTGGAGAAAGAGGGAAAACCTCATGGGAAAAACCCTCCCCAAAAAAGAGAGATGAATACAAGATGCTTGCATGGATGGAGTAATCAAGACCCCCCTATTATGACATACATCATGCATATACAATAAAGAATCCCCCCAAAGGAAGGAAACAAGGAGACATGATATCCCCCCCATAATGAGTAATCTCCTCCAAGGATGGTAAGTGCTTGAAGACAAAACATAGTCCAATGCCTACAAACAACATTTCTCCCCTTAGGAAGAAGATACACCAAGTATAGATGTAAGAAGGCTTCCCATTGTGGCTAGGAAGTAGGAAGGGGAATCCAAATGAAGTATGATGTCTCTAAAGTTTCCCAAGTGTCACCATGTCCTTGGTTGATGAAGATGCCACAAACCAATCAAGAGAAAGCTCAATAGAAGAAGGTGACAAACAAGGAACCAATGATAACTGATCCACGTAAGAATTTGGATCAAACTCCAAAGACAAAGACGCCTCCTCAAATGAAGTAGGAAGAGAAGCAAGAAAGCCCCCCTCAATGTAGAATAGACACCCATGATAGATGCACTTGGATCAATGTAGAAACTACACCAAGAAAACTGAATAATGTTCCTCCCCTTAGGAAGAAACAAGTCCATAGGTGTATCAATGAATCCTCCCCAATCTAAAGGAAGAATACTCAAAATGTATGATGTCTCAAGAAACTGAATAGGAGTCTCCAACACATGAGTATGATCAACCTTAACCATGCAATGTGACATCTCAAGTGAAGTTTGAGACTCATGAAAACCAATCTCCAAAGACTCAAATGTCTTATGTGAAGTTAAAGAGACCTCCTCCAAATGTTGTATCAAAGGATCCACAATCATGTCAACCTCAAAAGAAGGATCAAGTGGAGAATGAAGCTGAGGGTCAACATGCTCCCTCACAACATCTAAAGAAGGATCATCCTCAACAAAGAGAAGATGAATGTCATCAATGAAGTCTCCCAAATCTGAAATGTAGGACTCCACAAACAAACCTGCAATGTCTGTCAAGTAGTCATCCCATGGAACTAAGTCTGGAAGACAAGGAATATCTTGCTACACTGAATCACAAGAGTGAGTGGCTATAGGAAGACATGCATCAACAAGAGATGTGATCTTAGAAGGAGGAGAAGTAGCTGCAACTGGAGGTTCTGGACGTTTTGGAAGTGGAGGAATATGTGGATCTCCATACAATTCCCAAAGAACAGTCCAAAGATCAGGAACTTTTTCTGTCTCATCATCATAGTCATCAAGGGACTCCATAACATCCATATCCATATTCAAATAGATAATCTTCATAACTTCTAAGTAAGAGTCAAGATTGAAAGGACTTTTAGGTCTATACTCATACAAATAGGACAATAAGTTATGCTCACTAAGATGAGAAAGAACCAATTCACTCCATTGCTTATAGTTCCTTCTTGTCAACTTAATTAAACCATCCATTATGTACTTTTCACATGAAACAATGAGACCAAAAAATTAATGTACCCCCCAAAATGCAATGAGCCAAAGAACCCCCCCAAAATAGATGATTTTGGCACTTTATATATAGTGCATGTACAATTGCCATTTGCCAAAATGAATCAAAGTGGACTTCTGATTTTGATGATTACAACAAAAAATATGAAGCTATAGTAGACTCAAACAAATAAGACACAAGATCTCTCAAAGATCTAACAAATTACAAGTGCCAAAAATAGGCCAAAATAGACCAAATTCTGAAAGTACTATGTCTACTCAAAAATTTTCCAAACTGATACTAGATCTAGAAAGTAGACAAAAAATCATGAACTTTCAAAAAAAATAGCACCTGAAAATGTGTCCATATGAGCCCGAACGAAGCCTCTAAAGTTGTAAAAATTAGAATTTGCAATTTTTAGAAAATGTCAGAAACAAAGATCAGAAATCACCTGCACCATTGTGTAGATTGTGAAATTCTACCCCAAAACAAAAAAAAATTGCTCTGAAAAAGGAGTTCAGATGACTGAGATATCGCTGTTTGAAAATCGCCTCTGAAATTATTTTTTCTAAATCGCCACTGCCAAACCTTGATAATTCAAATGGCTCTAGATTTGGCTTCAGATATCCAATTTGGATGAAACAAAACTTGATTTAGGGGTTTTTGGACCTCCTCAATGTGATGCCAACCGCTGATTTGCACCAGCAAGCTCCAATTTTGACATGCAATAAAATTCTCTCAAAATAGACTATATAATGAAACTCCTATGGCTCTGATACCATGTAAGAATTTTGATATCGTTTTGATACCAAAAGAATTTGCCTAAGATAAAGAATAAAAACTAAGATCTAGAAGCTCAAGAGATAGCACAAGAGAGACAAAATATGATATGATCAAATGATCAAATAATGAATAATTGATTGATTGATTTTACAATGTAGGAATGCCTCAATATATAGGCAATGCATGATATCTAGAAGATATGCAAGTGATAAGATCACAACTAGACATGGTGGAATCACATGTCCACCAAAGGTGGATCATCCTCTATTGTACATGAAAGTATGTGCAACATGTGCAACAATGAGAGGATGATAATGTGATAAGATCACTAAAGGTGGATCTCACATACAAAGAGGTATGTGAAGACAACTATGACCACCTAAAGTGGAGATTCTCCTAACCATGTGCTAAAATGAAATGAAAACTCCTAGGTGTCACAATGACAACTAATATGAAAATGCATTATCCTAAGTAAACTTAAGTAAAGTGTAATTAGTAATATTTAATTACACCAACAGAAAATAATAAGAAATAAGGCAAGGATGGTTAGCAAAGGGTATACCCAGGAAGCTGGACTAGACTATGGAGAAAATTTTGCACCAATGACCAAATTGGAAGGAGTGAGAATTCTTCTTGCCTATGTTTCACACAAGAAATTTAAAGTATATCAGATGAATGTCAAGTCTGCATTCCTGAACAGAATGATGGAAGAGGAAGTCTACATTGAATAACCGGGAGGCTTCACATCTGCGCAAAATGATGGTATGGTCTGTAAGTTGAAAAAGTCTATTTATGGGCTTAAGCAAGCTCCAAGGGCATGGTATGAAAGGTTGCATTCATATCTTCTGACCATAGGATTCATAAGAATCGGGGACAACAACAACATGTATCTGAAGATCAGAAAAGATGGAAATCTGATTGCTGAGATCTTTGTGGATGACATCATCTTTGGAGGTGATGAAAGGATGAGCAAAGCCTTTGTTGAAGAGATGAAGAAATAATTTGAGATTTCTATGATAGGTGCCATAAAATTCTTCATTGGACTTCAAGTCCATTAGCTAAAAGAAGGTATTTTTATCTCTCAGTCCAAATATATAAAATAAATTCTTAAGACCTTTGGACTTGAAGAATCTAAACCGGTTGGAACCCCAATGATAACCAACCTCAAGTTATCAAAGGAGGATGATGCAAAAGAAGTGAATGAAACAATGTATTGGTCCATGATAGGAAAATTGTAGTATGTTGTTCACATTAGACCAGACATTGCACATGCGGTTGGCATAGTGGCAAGATTCTCTACTAATCCCAAAGAGACACATCTGATAGCAGTGAAGAGAATCTTCAACTATCTAAAGGGAACTAAGGAATATGGTTTGTGGTTTCCACACAAGGGAGGATTTGAATTAAAAGTATACACTGATGCAGATTGGGCTGGAAACATTGATGACAGAAATAACACAAGTGGTGGTGCATTCTTTCTTAGTGGAAGAATTATTTCTTGGACCAGTAAGAAACACAATTGTATTTCACAATCTACTGCAGAGGCTGAATACATTGCTACAACAATCAATTGCACACAAGTAATCTAGATCAAACAACTATTGGAAGAAATCAAAGAACATATACCTGAATTGATAGCTATCTATTGTGACAACACCAGTGCAATTAACATAACCAAGAATCCTGTTATGCACTCCAAGATGAAGCACATTTCCATCAAGTATCATTACTTGAGAGAGTTGGTACAAGACAAGGAGGTGAGATTGGAGTATGTTCCCACCAAGGAACAAATTGCTGATACCTTCACAAAGCCATTACTGAAGATTACTTTGGAGTATCTCATAGGTAAACTAGGGGTGATACCTTTGCATGATCTTCAATAAACCTGCAAAGGTGATCATCAGTTCATTACGCTTCAATAGAGGGTTACACCTCATCTTTTCTGGACTGATAAAAAGGAATTTTGCTCATAGGAGGAGCAGATTAGATAAAAGTAGTCCTTCTAACTATCCTTTGGCATTATTGTCAAAAAGGGGGAGAAGTTGCAATAACCGGTAGATAAACTGGTAGTAATAGTAGCAATAATATAGAGATACAAGCACAGTAACCCAGTGATACAACAATGTGATTGTAGTATGATTGCCCATGAAGATTTTTCCATCAATACCAAAGGGGGAGATTGTTGGTATTGGGTGATGGTAACCGATAAGCCTTCTACCGGTACATGTATTGTCATTGATTGGCAAAAGAAGATGAAGATTTGTCATCTCTATTAAGTCTAAAGATCCAAGGAGATCTGTGTGAAAGAAGGCTGGTTTGGAAACCAATGACAACTTGCAAGAAAGAAATGATTGTACTCAAGTGCAAACACAAAGCACCAGCAACCGGGTAATGAATATAAAATGAAAGATTTATCTGTCAACCGAGGACCAGGGTACAACTGATGTAGACATGCACAAAGAGAGTAAAAGTATAAACCAATGTCAATATCACAACCAAGGAATGTACAACTGGTAAAGAAAAGGAAGGGACCGTGACAGGTCAAAGACTCTTACATGTTCACAACATAAGGATCTCAATCGATCTAATTAATGACTTCGATATGAACCGAGGAAGTCATAGTCAACCATCTATTTCAACTAACTCCTTGACCAGGATTTTATGCACTAAATCTAGAAGACTTTGAGTTAAACTAGTGATCAGTTTGAGGCGTGTCTGGAGGTTTTAAAGCTGGAATCTGTGGCTTTAAAACAAAGCGTTATCTCTTGTAAAGGAAAGATGCTTGACACTTGAATCCATTGTTTTCTTTATGGAGCTGATAAAGCAAGGGCATGCATCAGATGTTTCATTAGTGAATTGACACTCCACTAGGTGATGTATCCATAAGGGATCTAAGATTAGGTCATACATGCGAAGCACAATCAGGGAAAAAACTCTATATATTCTTTTGCCTATTGAGAATTTAAGTTGCCTTCATTCTACTAAGTAAAAGAGTGAACCTGTATGCTGAAGAAGCCAGGGGTGAAAAGAAGAAAGAAGAAGTGAGAAAGAAGAGTGCACAAAGAAGCACAATAGTAGAGGAGAACACACCTGCAGAGACTGGTGATGCTTCTCAGTTGAGCACAAACAGAGATCTTATCATGTTATGTATAGCCATTTGTAAAAAGTCAATCCCTCTATTGTTCTCTAGCAATTACAATAGTTAAATCCTAGTATTTGGGTGGACTCTAACAGGTCCCTTGTATCAAATCCCCTAACTAGGTGACATCTTGAAAGGTGTTATAATTCCTCTAATCAGGTAGACACTAACTGGCCTCATTATAACAAATCCCTTAACCGGGTTGCACCTAACAATGTGTTGTAATCCTTTAACTGGGAAGGCTCCAAACAGGGCGTACTCCAGAAGAGTACAAAATTAATGAGGTTCCCGCACACCATGGTTTTGACCTTAACTGGGTTTCCATGTGATAAATCTGGTGTCACTATATGATTGTTTTCTTTCTGTCAATATATGCTTAAATCTATCTTAGCTTACAACTTTACAAGTATACTACACTAGATTTAAAGAACAAAAGTTTTGAAGGTGTTGATTCACCCCTCCCCTCTCAGCATCGGTTGTGACTATCATCTTGATCATTTCTTGTTTATCTATTGGCATTTATCATTTGTTGATTATCTATAATCTATTTGTCTATCTTGGCTATTTGTCGATGTGGAAACACCAAAGCAGGGGTCTAACTATGGAAGACCTCTTATCAGGCACCGCTAACATTTTTAATTTTTCTCATATGTAGGTTTCAAAGGAGGAAGGAACAAGAGATTTTTGGATTCTTCTACCTCCAGGTTATAAGCTTTCTCTCTCCCTCTTGTGTTCTTTTGTGTCTAGAACAGTTTCTCATAGTTCATTCATACTTTCTCTTTCTCGCAGTTAGTCTAGATTTAATTTATGTTGGGTTATTTATTAGTCTTGCACCTTTCTATCTCTATCTCTATGCCTTGTCTATGCAAGATGCATGCAGTTGAGCGGGTGTCCTGCATCTACATTGTAGTCCTAGACTCCCACAGGCATCTGGGACATTGAGCTCACGAAGCCAACTAGTTGACCTTAATAATATGCTTTCTTGATTTCAGTAGTCAGAATATTTATATCTATCAGTATCATAATGTTATTTCAGTTTCTTTAATTTACCTTTCGCTCATTTAATTTTCAAGTTCTAGTAAATCAATTGATTCTCTTGATCACCCTAGCTCACTAGAGCACTAGCTTAGTGAGGTGGTGCAAGGGCCGATTCATCCCTTGAGATTTTATCAATCTCAAGGGAGGAGAATTCCCTTGTCCACACTATTGTATTAGCAAGTAGGTGGGTTCTATTAGCTTCTAACCTAGTAGTTGATTACCTTAATTTGAGGGACAATTTTTTTAGTTAATTGCTTAGTTACTACCAACATTTGAGGGATATATTGCCTCTAATTGAGGTGTGTTGGGAAAGGACTGCTTGAATTATATTGTGAGCTAGGAAGAGAAGGGATACACTTGAAATATGAGAAAAAGAAACCTTTCCTATTCATGGACTAGACACCATGTTTTAATTTTTTTTTAAATTAGTTGAATAGAATAATTTTAGGTTTGTTTATTGGTTGTAACTAGTAATTGTTTGTCTTAGAGTTATTTTATATATATATTATTGCTAGAGGTCTTTACATGCATAATCTCCATTATATCTGTCATTTTCACAATGATTAAACATGGAGACCAACTCTCCAAGCCTTAGCAAGGTGTAATAAATGATTGATACCATGCTTGACCAAATGAAGACCATTACCAAAAAATGAGCCCACCTTACAATTCTCTATTGAACATATTCAATAAATCATTAAATTGGAAGTAGGAGAAGTTCAAAACTCTCTTGCACATTGTATCCTATGCATTGAACCTAAAATAGTATGTGCAAACATTGTTCACAGACTTGGACTCAGAGAGTAGTAAGAAAGTTCAAAAATCTTCACTTGGCAAAAACTCAACAACTTAAAAAGTACTGAGATTTCTTTAAAAAATACTTCTTTTTACAAAGTTCTACAAAATGGAACAAATGAGTCTAAAGAACCATGTGGAAGTGTTTTCTATATAATTGATTATTGAATATACATGGATAACAAATTGGCCTCATCATGCAAAGCCGAATAATGGATACAATAGCTAGTTGCTACCTAATAAATACTATGAATTTATAATGATTGTCTTTGAAAATCATCATCATAAATCTGAAATCTAGGCAAGTAAAACATTACATTTTTTAACAATTTCCTCTTCCCTTGAGCCTATTGAACAATTGACTTGAAGTGGGTATTTTTATATTTTTAAGTTAATTCATTTTAATGCATTTCTTAAAAAATCAACCCTACAATGATTTCTATTTTATATTATGATTCTTGACACACACTATGAATAATGCAAGAAATTTAAATACTTCATACAAAGTAAAAAGACAAAATTGAAACTTAACTAAAAAAATCACTGAAAATTTTGTCGTGTTTAACAAGGGTGAAATGTAGGGTTTATAGAGAAATATCTACCTAAAATTCACATTTCACCTATATTTTAAGCACATCACAACATATCATGGATTTCCATGCACATTTCACATGTTTTGAGCCATTGTTTTGTTTTTTTGAGTCTATGTCACATTTTCTTGCAAGTTTAGCAAATTTCCATGGGTAAAAAGGTATTTTTTTGTCTACAGGCTTTGGTGAGGTAACTCAATAGTTCCTTGCATGGTTTTGAAGCCTACAAGTATTTAGCAACTCAGTGAGCACTCGCCAAGTTTTCCTACTATGTGTGCAAAGACCTACTAGAGTTGTCTCTATAGTAGATACTAAGGTCCAAAGAGACTTCATAAATGCAATTCTAAAGATGTACAATATAGAGGTCACAATTGTCCATCATAAGTGGAACAAATTTTCCACACTTGACAACTATATAGAATAGACAAAGTTACATAGGGAGACTATGACATAGAATGATGCACGACTATGGTTGTCTATGTATGGACTTCATTCATCGTCAACACAATTAGCCATTCACCTTTTGTCTGTGATGTCCTCGTATTAAAATAGACTTTAATAAATAATAAAATGAATTAATTAAAAAATAAATTATTTTATAATTTATTATTATTAAATATATTATAAATATAATAAGAAAGAAACTTTTTAATGTATAATACAATACTATATTTATGAATCAATATAATAATATCATCTATTATTAATATAATAATATAAAAAAAATTAAATATGATATATTATAATAAAACATAAATATGATATATATTTTTGTCAATATTTAGGTTTGTGTACATTTTGAGATATATCCACATTTTTTTACTGTTTTGTTCCCTTCCCTATTTTGGAGCACCTACATATTTGAGGAATGTTTCTGGAGAGGGCGTACAACGTCAAATGCATCCTTGACAAAGCAATTGGCATTTTCCAAACCTTGGCCTTGGATGTCAGCACCGAGGATGGTTTGACACTATTAATTGTTGTTTCTAGCCACTTATTTTTCATTCCTCCAGCCACCACATACTAGCATACCTCTCATCCACCACCATAGACTTTGAGAATCATTTACTACACATTTCAGATCAAGATTGCAGCCCTTCAACAATGCACAATGACATTTCAAGGGTTGTCCGGCCATACCAACAGTAATTTGTGATCATTTTTAAGACACACAATGAGCCCATACATTCAAATCTGCAAATTGTTATACTGTGAATGAATATTTATCAGTATAATTTTGAGAATTGTAAATCCAATTCATCATATCAGCACTCTAACTTGTATTAGCAGCTCAAACTGAGTAAAATCAGTTTCATAAATTTGTCTCCTGTTGTGTATTCATTTTGGCAAACTACGGTTTACAAATCAGATTTTGTTTTTTTATGTAATTTGACAAGCACAATTCAGATTTGATAATAATAAATAAGGGTTGCATGTTAAGTTGTATAATATCCATTAAGAGTTTGATAAGATATTTTCAGCTACTTGATTCCATTTTTGTTTTATTTTTTTAAACAAAAATCATATATTTCTTGAAAATGCATTTTGGGGACATTACACAAGAACCCTTGATATAGATGTGACTCGATACAGCAGGAAATAAATAAATAAATTCAGAAATATATTAGTAATTATTATATATTATATGCTAAACAAATTAAAAATTTGAAATAAAAAATAATTTGTCCATTTAAATTAATATTTATAAATTAATTAGTAATACGAAAAAATCTGACAAAGAATAAATTTAATCCTAAATCTTATAATTCTGTAGATTGCCATGACATTTGTTGAAATGAAAATATAAGTGGAAATAATAGATTTATATCCTATAAATAGGAACCTGTAGAGGACTATTGGTTAAACTAAACATTGATGGAGCCTTTAGAAGCAATGCAATTTATGCAGTGCTGAAGGTTTTTACAGCGACACAAAAGGCCACCATGTTTTTAGTCTTTAATTGAGGTCTGGTTGTGGCATCAACCTTGCAAAAGCCTTTTCTATGACCCAAACTCTCAAAATTTTGACTTCAGCTCTCTCATAAGAGACCACTATCAAATATTCACATTTAAAGCAAGTTTTCTCACGCATATTATCTCTCATCAGGGTTTGAAAAAATTTCAAGTTTTCCATGTTCAAAGACACCGACAAACTCATGGAAATTTTAGCCAAGCCTCATTTTCTCTGTCTCGCCAGATTGGCCTGGCTCGTCAATGTGGCTTAATTCTCTCACATTAGGCTTAGAGCAAGCCTTCCAATCATAATCAATGATGAGAAAATCATTTTCATTGTGGTTGAATTCTCTCACATTAGGCTTAGAGCAAGCTTTGCAATCATAATCAATGATGAGAAAATCATTTTCATTGAATGACCACTACCTTACTCTCCAATATGTTGTACCAAATTGCTCATTAAAGGTTGGTGGATATTCCAATCATTTGACCATCCCGTCTTTCAGTTTCTGGTAGTACATATTTTCTCAAATTTCCTTGCTTTTTTTCGTGATGGAATTTCATTAGATTGAGGCTTGTCATTACTCTAATTGTGGCATGATAATAAGGTAAGTTGTCTTGACTAATATTTCATTAAGGCGATTTGGTTTCTCCTTTGTCTCATCATTATTATTTTTTGGCACTACTCCTTTCAAACGTAGCATCACACCTTTATTAAACCATGAACAACCCCTCACTACTATGAAACATTGTTTGCTCTATTCATATAACTATTTTTATACATGGTTGAGATATATGTAACATTGTTTGCTCTATTCATATAACTATTTGTATACATGGTTGGGATATATGTAACATTGTTTGCTCTATTCATATAACTATTTTTATTCATGGTTGAGATATATGTCCTTGATAGTCCCAGTAGCACTATTTTAGATGGTTCCTTCATTGCTTATATGTATTTGATCACATCTTTATTTTTACCATGCAATCTCACTATTTTTTATATGTAATAAGCATGATATTGTTCTTAATCACATTGAAACTAGTTAAGGCACCTTGATGCCACTGTATATCTTCAAGGACCACTGTCATCATACATCACAACTTTGTCATTATCTTGATAATTGTCAATAAGCATATATCCTCTTCATAATGGTTTGCCATTGTTTCAAACTTTGTATAAGTTTATCTTTGTGCCCTATGACATTGTATCATGTCCTTTATGACCACATCTTCACTCTATACTTCCCTTAGGATAATGAAACCCAGTGTATTCTTCATCTTTTGTTGATACAAGATAATGATTTTTATCATTACCATATAGCTTGAAGTACTGTTATACCTCTATGAATGCTTCCTTTGGTATTACTACAACTTTATGCACCATTGTTCATCCATTTCAGTTCATATCTCTATTATAGGTGGTATATCCTTACTCCTTTCTATTTTCATACATTAAAATCATTGTTGTTATAGCATGACATGATTATTTTTTAATCTTTACTTGCATAGTGATCTGATCATCATTTTTTACAATGGAGGTGATTGTCTATGCTTTATGGATAGAGATCATGGATGATCTTTGACAATCCCAAAATATTCATGCATTGTCTTTTAATGATCAAGTTACCCTTATTCTATATTGTAACTGATGCATCTTTTTATGCATTTAATACTGATTTGAGTTGAACATCCTATGATATTGTAGCTACTTCCTTATTGCTTGTCTTTGAATGATACATTTCTCCATGCTGATTTACCTCTGCTATATGAATCTTGGCCTCAAATGCTCTAATTCATATTGATAGTCTACTACTGCATTTGCATTATGAGATTACTATACTTGTCCTCTGGATTATTATATTGTGCAGCGCTAAGGAAAATGACATCTCCTTACTACTCCTCTACCCAAGGTAGGGACTTGAGCTATGTGTAGCCCTTGTTTTGTTTGCAAAATAATGAGGTTATAGCGGAGCATTAAATTATCGAGGCTGCAATAAATTCTTGACATGCCAAACTATCCAAATGAAGAATCAGTTGTTGTGGTTTCTGGATGACGCCATCTCCAAGTCCTTCTGCATTATGACTCCCAGTATACTCCCAACTTGTGCTTCAGAGCTCTAGAAGACGTATGGACATCCATTAAAGCATAAGAGAATGGATGTTCTCTGTCAGATGTTGTGGTTGTATATGCCCTAGTATATTGAAGCTAAAGCAGAAGTGCTTTTAAGTGTTAGGGTTTCAAATGGGTTATTGACTATCACAAAGTGCCTTAGCAAAATAATCCTCTTCTAGCAAAGAAAGCCCTAAAGAATGATTATTCGGCAAGTATTTCTGCATGCTTGGCTATCTGCCTAGAGATTAAGTCTGGCTTCTTTTGTGGAGTCAACTGTCAAGGATTCAGATCTCTTAAGTTCTGCGCCTTTGTACTAGGCTAAAGTTTGGGCTATTTTAAAAGTAATGTGGCCTCATGGAATGCCATGATACTAGGATATGTGAAAAATAGATTTTTTGAAGCGATCTTGGAAATGATTAACAAAATGAAATTGATAGGTGCAAAGCCAGATGACTCCAGCTTTGCTAGCATCCTTCCAACCTGTGTTAAAATTGACATATTAAAATAAGGTATGGGTATCCATCACATCATAATTGAATGTGGATTAAAGTTAGATGTATTAGTTATAAATGCACTGATAGACATGCATATGAAATGTGGATGCATACACAAGGCACACACACTATTTGACAATATGCCTAAAGTAGATATTAACCCATGGAATGTAATGATTGCAAGATGCACACAATACAGCTGTGTTGAAAAGGCCTTAGAAACTTTTAAGCAAATGCAATTGGCGGGCATAAAGCCAGACTTCACAAACTTTACCAAAATCCTCCCAACCTGTGCCAAAATGGGAGCTTTAGAATAGGGCATGAACGTCCATCAAAGCATAATAGAAAATGGAATTTCACCAGATGTTGTAGTTAATAAGTGCCTCAGGGGTTTGAAGAGGTGGGTACTTTGTAAACCATTTGAAAAGCCTAGAAATCTAGCAAAATGTATTCAAGAGATGAAGTATTTGGACTCTGTTGTGTGATTATATCATACAAAATGATGATAGTCATTTAAAGCCCCGTGGACACTTATCTTTTTTAGGATTTGCACCTGTAGGTAGTTCAGCATGCTTCAAATGCAGGTTGAGAAATTGCAGCCATTGTGTGGGTCCCTGGTCTCCATGGGTTCTAAATGGTGATATAATTGAATTGTTGGGCTAAATTTAAACAAAACTCCGTAATGAAAAACTGATTTGAATAATGAGCATACTGAATTTGATAAAAGATAAAAGCCCAATTGAGAAAAATCAAAACTGTAAAAAAATCTAATAATATCTATGTTGATCAATTTTAGGATATTCATATTATGGGACATTGAGAGGTCTTACAATTCAGGTTCTGTGACATTAGTTAGAACAAGCCTTTCTATTTTCAGCTTCTCCCTTAAGAAAAATGAGGCTTCTTACTTCAAATGAGAAAGTGCTGACTACCCATTATAGATTTGATCCTAAACTACTCTCTGTTATGGCTCATAGATATGGTTTAGCCTTTTAGGTATAGAAATAAGCAATACGTAGGGAAACATACATACAAGCTCAAACAAATATCATTTTATTCACTTGTTCATGGTAGGTAACACAATGATCTTAAGACAACGCAAACTCTTATATGCAGAGAATTGAATTCTTTGATTGATTATATCCATAAAATATCAAATCTTGTTTGCCACAATATGTCATTTCTTCTCTCCAGCAAACGCAGGCAGTTGACAACTAGAGAATGTCTTCAAAAGGCACGTCTATATAGAAATTTGACAAAACTAAATCATTACCATCTCTTCGTCATGCAAAAATAGATAATGAGATGAACATAGATGCCAAATTGGTAGGTTTTATAATAATCAATTAACTATATATATATTTATATATATAAGTATATTTATAAGTAGGAGATATTTTTCACAGCAAGTCAAATTCAAATTAGGATATTGCTCACAAAATAATAAGAAGTAAGAGAGAAATTATTTACAAAAATTAGGTGTTTTCATTTTTTAGATATGAAGTGTTTGAAAGTTTCAAAGCAAAGCAATCCACTTTTTATTTTTTTGACTTGTAGGCAAGAAGCCAAGCTTTTCAATACGTATCCATTTCAACTTTCTAAGATAGGAAAAACATTAAGATGAGATGTGTGCTTGTCTACCCTTAAAGACAAACGCAAGATCTAAAATTCAGGCCATATTGTTAGCTGTTGGTGCTGATAAGAGAACTAGAGACCACATAGTTTCTTGGGATGGATTATCTCCTTTATTACAGATTGACTTCATCAGCATGATATAATTTATACAAACAAAATAGTTGATGAATGCATTGCATTTGCCTCTTTTAAAACTCTTTATTTGAATGAGATCTTTTAGTTTATAATCTTAAATATATTATTTATAAAGTTAATGTGATGATAGTCTTTCCAACAAATGGATGATGATACGGTGGACAATCTCAAAGACAAAAGAATGTAGGGCATAGAAAAAATGTTACAAAACTGTACCAAAGCAAAAACTTTCCCCCTACAGCTGCTACTTCAATCTATTCATACTAGAGGAAATGTGGAAGACGTGCAATTCCAAATGTGGAAGACATGCACTAAAAATATATGCTCATATATAATAGTCTTACACCTTAATTAATTTTCTTGTATGGGG